>SNQJ01S0155203.1:22488-36447 GCA_010110895.2 Picea sitchensis
GGCCCCGGAAGTTAAAACCTGCTAAAAATAGTAAATTGCCAAAATTTCTAGAAAACTGTTTTGAGCCATTTGGAAAAGGTGGGTGGCCACTAATATCCACCTCGATAAAGGATGACATAGTGCACCTCAATTTCCAACAGGTCACCGGGTTCATGGTGGACCTCATAGGGAAATGCGTGGAGGGAATGCAAATGATTTGGGTGAGTTCCCTCATCAAGGAGATTGAGAAAGACTACTGCGAAGCATAGGATCAGGGATACAAGTTCCACTTCAGATGGCTACTCGTGTTGATTGCATTTGTCACTTGGAAAATGCCCGAGAGAGCAGATTTTCCAGAAATTGAACCATCAGAGCCATTGGTAGTTAGATTTTCTACATTGAGGTATACAAATGACATGTTGAAGAAATGGTAGTCAAATGTAGTGTTCCATGCCTACTATCATCAACTAAAGGTTTCCATAGATTCATTCCCGTGCATGAAACCACGCACCTTGCACCAGTACAAAACAATCGCTAAGTTCCATGCAGATCGACATTTCATATATATCACTGTGCACAAGGATGAAAGCAAGGAAGAATTCAAGTCCTATTACAAGTTGATTGACGAAGACATGGAGCAGATAACCAAGGAATGTTCAGAGGAGTTCCTTATACCCATTGTATATGTCGAGCTCTTTGACTCTGATATTATAGAAATCCCCTTGGTCACCCAAGTCGAGCATGTCAGGCATACCAACGCGAAGAAGAAGAAGAAAAAGGAGGAAGTCCAAGATGTAGAGACTGATGAAGAAGAAAGCGCCTATGAAGGAAATGGATCCGGCTCCCTAGGAGGAGGAGGAGATGAAGTATATGGACAGGGAGGATGGGATGGAGGACAAGGTGAAGCTACCTTGCCGAAAGATCCACTTGCCAAAACAATAAATCCGCAGAAGAGGAAGGTTTCTTTGCAGAAACCTTAGACAAGAAAGAAGACTCGCACCAGGAAGCCCCAGATGGAGGCCACGCTCATAGAATACGACATCAGTGTGGTCTGAGGAGCAATGGAGGATGATTTTGAGGACATCCTGTAGAGATATGGAGTGAAGCAGGACAAACTATATGACAAGATAGAAAAGGAATTGAGTGAAGTACATGAAGCTATTCATTCGGTACACGCAGTCCGTACTGCACCTTCCACGTTAGAGAATGCAGAGTTGGGGGATGAACCAATCCAAATTCAAAGACTTGCATATGAAATAGAGGCTCGACTTTAGAAAGTTCAAAAAGAAAATGAAAAGGCTACAAAATCCCTAAATAAAGAGAAAGAGGAAGTCTTAGAGCAATTACGAGTTGTGCGGTATTGTGTAACCACTTATGAAAATGAGAAAGATGAGTTTTGGGTGATGCTCGAGGAAGACAAAGAAAATATATAGAGAGAAAAGAACCAGTTGCTTGCAGAGAAGACTGTGGTCAAAGAAGTGGTGAGCAGAGCAGTTCACTCTGTGCCAGGCTTGGCATAGGAGGAACATGAGGCAGTTGAGGTTCAAGTGATGAAGCTCGCTGAGGCCATCCAACAACTTCAAACAAGGGTAACAGAGTTGGAGATCCAAGCAGTACCAAGCACTCCACAGGAAGTGCACAATCAGAGTGAGGAAGCTGCTAAGAGCGTATTCAGAAGGATCAAATCCCTTACCTCATAATGAAAATGACTGAGAGACAAAAGTGCATAGACCTACAAATTCCTCACATAATATACATAGATTATGAAGTTGGAAGAACAACTATAGGAGTCACATCAGTAGGCACTGTCACTACAAGTGCAGATGAAGTTACTCACTACAGTCGAGAGAATGAAGAGATCACAAGAATAGTGCATGGTACAACAACAAATTACTGCCATCCAGGGCAGGGTAATGGAATTCATGCAGAAGCTACAACTTGTGTAGGATGAATCATGCAAGGTGTTCGAATAAATTGAAGGACAAGGCTTGCAACTGGACCACGTGGTTGTGATAGTGGAACAATGCCTGGAAGGGCTTGTTACAAAGCAGATGATTCAAGAGCTTGTTGAGGAGGAGGCTTAGGCGAGGCAGCAAGTCGAGGCCGCTTGAGGCCTGCAAAGCAACATTTCCCAGACCTGAGTGACTCGGGACGAGTCACAAGTGAGTGTTGGGGGCCTATTAGACCTCGACCAAGTTTTGAGGAAATATTGGTCAGGAATGACCACTTTTTGGACTTCAACGCAGTAATTGAGGAAGGAGCACCCAAGTGGAGCTAAGATCACGGATCTCACTTGTTTTGTGGGTTTTGTGTACCCAACAAGGGGTTCCTAGGGTTTTTGTAAAGGGTTATGGGATGTCGACCCATGGGTTCTCCCATGTTTCGGCCTTATTGTAAAAGTATAAATAAGAATAAGATTGTAAGGATGTGTAGTAGTAGAATCAAAGTCTAAGTGGCTTGCAAGGCTAAGTGCAAGTAGTTTTGGGTTTTTTAGTGCAACAAAATGTGTATGTAAGGCTTTGTGTAGTGACCTAGTTTTGGGAAGAAGGATTTGGTTCTTAGTGCACAGATCTCATGTCCTTTGCGAAGCTTAGCTATGTGGCTTAGTGCACAGGAGTTGATGAATGTAAGATATTTAGAAGAATAATAGAGAAGACGAAGTAGTTGGTAGACATAGCCCCATACTGGGGTGAACCATGTATATCTTGTGTCTGTGATGTGCTTTGTGCTATGTGTGTTTGTCATTTATCTTCTTAGTTCTCTGTTATTATGTATGATGAATGGATCTGATAGTGGTCAGTGATTACTTGTGCTTTATGAATGAATGCCAGATATAACTTGTTGCTATGTGTTAAGTGGTTGAAGTACTTAATCTTTACTGTTACTGCGCCGATCTATTTTAGGGTTTGTTCTGCGATGTTAATGAAGCTAATGAATTAATTCATATCATCTTCTAAGTGTTATTAAAGTACTTGCAAAGTATTGTAATCACAGATCTGTGTCCCATCTTGGTTACAGACACCTGAGTCATGTAACCCCACCTGCCTCTACCTCGAGTGAGACTTCGCCTACTTCACATGTGTTTCCTAAAGGGTCGGTAGTTAGGGTTTTGTTGGTGTGTTGTTGAAGTGTTGAACCCTCGGTCTGCCCCTGTGCCAACACAAAGAAAATACCAAAACAAAAATTAATGAAGGTAAATGAAATTATGTGTTTGTACATGATATTATTAGTTTACCACATACTCTAGTATGGAGACTATTTTCAGGTTTCACATAATAATTAAACAACATGTAACATAAGATATAAAAAATTCTCATAAAACTTAAAAAAATGTAATGGACCGATGACATAAGTAAATTATTTTAAGAGAATATTTGATACAAATTAAAATATATAGTTACGTACCTGATCCAACTCAGCATTTGTATCATCCTTCTTCTCTATCTTCTTCTTCATCAAACTCGACATTTGTATCATCATCTATTTTAGAAACGATGTGGAAAGTATTGACTATATCATCATCATCATCAATGTTATTTTCGAGCATATTTTCATTGACATCATCACCAAGAACTGCATTGTCTCCTACTCTTGGTTCATATTCTCCGTCTTCTTCATATGTCGAACCATGATCTTCTGGCTTTGTCTGATCTGGCACATCTTCTTCTTCTTCAATATCATATTCTTCATGTACATGAGTATAATTAACTGGCCTTCCTCTTGGATTGTATCTAACAACAAATGACCAATCCCTCTCACCTAGAACCTTTGAGTAAATGACCTATTCACATTATCTTGGAAAAACATAGCGATCATGTCCTCTTTCAAACACCGTTGTTTTAATCATCGAAAATTCGTTGGCATGTTGAATAATAGTCTTTCCTCATCACGTTCATGCATTCGTAACCTATACCATTTGATGTCGAACATAACTGATTTGAAGGAATTAAAGTCACACTCAAGTATATCATTCAAATACCCATAGTATCTATTTTCAGATTCTCGAGGATGTCTATCACTCCTAGAGGAAACATTAGTGACCTGGAATACTCTAGTTATTCCACTATCAAAAAATTTCTTGCTTTCATCCAAATTTTTGATGCAAAATTTACGACCATTGCACCACATAACCTTGTGGTGTTTCAAATGCAATATGCCAAATGATGCAGGAGCATCTCAAGTGAGCTAGCACAGAGACAATGAACAACTAGAAAAGCACCCAGAATAAACTTTGAAATATCTTGAATCATAAATGAAACATCTAGTGGAGGCGCACTTGTATAATGTAATTGGACTTTGAGCAATTCACTCTCGTCCTTAGTAGGTAGAAGGCATTTATGGTAGTTAATGCAAGTAGGTAGAATTGAATGTGTAGATTAGACAGTTTTAGAGCGCAAGAGGGAAATGGGATATAGACACCCTCATTGTGTATTGTAACATTAAGATGAGCATGAAGAGAGCAGAGAAGAGAAGCAGAGAACTGTGTAGCAGACTCCATGTACAGAAGTTCTGGATTAATACAAGAAAGCTGTGATTCAGACTCATGGTGTTCATATATTCTCTGCGTATGCATCTTTGAATGTTATGCTCATGAATGTTTTTACTCTTTCTCTCATGCAATTGCTTTTATGCTATGTATGAATGATTTCTTGTTGAAAGTTTGAAATCTGAGATGAAAGGGAAAAGGAATGAGTTTCAATTGTTTCTCTATCTGAGCAAGAGTTCCTACAAGGAGTGATGTTGAATTGTTCGCAAGGAGTGCGTCGACAAGGTGTTTCGAGGTTTGTCTCTGAAAGCTCAGAAGAGAAAGATTTTGTTCACATTTCCACAGAAGTGCAGTTGGGTACAGGATCCATGCAAGGAGTGCGCAGGCTGAGTGAAATCTCAAGGTTGTGGACCTGAGTGGAGTATTGAGAGACTACTTCTGCAAGTGTGCGTAGAGTCGAAGGAGTTCAACACTTGTAAATGTTTGAAATTCTACCGCAAGGAGTGCGTGCAAAGGGGTTTTCTGAAAGACTCGGAGTTGGGAAAGTTTAGAAGGATTTGAGCCTTCGAAGGAGTAAAAAAAAAGGCGTAGTGACATCGGACCATGGGAGGATGAGTTCTCAAGGAAAGGACAGATGGTCAAAATTCTCTGAAGAGAATTCACGAAGTCCCGTAAGCCGCCAGATCTCACGGATGAATAGGGGAGATATGACGAGTATTCCCAAAAGGTTCTACGCTCAGGAGGAGTAGGACCATGGTTCCAAGCCATAAGAGCCGTTGGATTTACACATGGACTTCTATATCGGGTTTTCGTAGGTGGAAGTACCATAAACTTCACAACGGGAATCGCGAAATCACGAAACGCGAAGTCCCGAAAGTTAAAAGGATTGTGTGGGCCACAGAGGAGTCAGTGAGTGGATAGGTGGCACACTCTCGAAAGGAAGTCAATTCATATTGAACGTTTCATGGTTTTGTGGGGTGAAGTCCCGAAACCTTTGCATTAGGATTCACGATATCGCGAAGTCCGAAGTCCTGATGGAGTAAAGGAGCGTTGAAAGGACAACTTTGTGAGCACATCGAAAATTTGGAAAATCGGGTTTGGGGAATCGCGGGAACAAGTTGCTTGACACCACGACCGCCAAAATAGCGATAAGAAAAAGTCCTAAAAAGAAAGAGTAAGGGTCAACGTTGATTGTCTTCGAGTTTTGGGGATCTGACAGACAGGTGCTCGACCACCGGATTCATGAAGGCGTGAAAGTCCGATCCCTTGAAGTATAAAGAGGATTTCTCAAAGCTAAGTGTGGGTGCAGATTTCTCGAAAGGGAAATAGAAGAGCCATTTCAAAGCTCTTTGGGCCAGTGGTAAAGGAAATATCCTGTGTTGACGTGGACATTCCGACCTATGGGTTGTGGAGGGGGCCTACGTCGACTTCAATTTTGGTATCAGAGCACAGAAAGGTTCTTTTCTTTCTGTAGCAGAGAAAACGAAATTCACCATGCTGCAAAGAAGGAGGGATAGACAAACACCCGATCCACCAGAGGAGAGGGAAATGCCGAGAAGAAGAAGTAGGCAGATGACTGACCCAACCATGGAGAGAGAAATGCGTGATTTACACGCTAGATTTGAAGACATGGAGACAACACAAAGACACACAGTCAGTGCGGGGAATATTAGTGATTCTGAAAGTGAGATTGAGGCTGAACATGAAGAAGAAGTTGCAACTAAAGATGCAGCAAACGAACGATTGATCAAAGCTATTGCAAGAATGGGTGCAAGAGCGAAAATGGACATTCTAGTTTATGAGGGAAATATGGATGCAGAGGAGCTTCTAGACTAGATTAGAGCTCTGGAAACATACTTTGACTATGAAGATGTCGAAGAGGACAATAAGGTCAAGCATGTTGTCACAAGATTGAAGGGACATGCAGCATTGTGGTGGGATGAACTACAAGCTGATAGAAACTGCAAGGGCAAGAAGAAGATCAAAAGATGGGATAGAATGATCGCGAAGATGAAGGTGAAATTCATCCCCAGAGATTTTCAGATTACTCTGTTCAGGAGGATGCAGAACCTGAGATAGAAGTTGATGATAGTGAAAGAATACACTGAAGAATTCTATAAGATGAACGTAAGGGTAGTTCATCGGGAAAGTGATGATGAGAAGGTTGCTAGATACATGAATGGCCTGAGATATGACATTCAGGATAAGATGAGCATGGTAACCATCCGAATGGTGGAAGATGCTTACCAAATGGCTCTAAAAGCTGAAGAAAAGATGAGCCGAAAGAAGGGTCAAAGAGGCCGAGGCAGAAGCTAGCCCAGAGGCAAATCAGTTGCCCAGGATAGAAACCAGAAGCCCAAGGAAGACTAGAAGAAACCTCAAAATCGAACTGAGAGAGGTGGAATCTCACAACGACGGCAATATGTTGAACAAAGAGGACAACATACTAAGAAAAGAGGAGATTATGCTGATAATAGTACTTTTCCTCGTACTAGAGATAGAGGAAGAGGAAGAGGTGGAGTAATAACATGCTTCACATGTGGAAATAATGGGCACAAGTCTTATGAGTGTCCAGACAAAAATAAGGAGAGTGGAGAATCTCACATCACCGAAGCATAGAGGCGAGATGTTGAGGCGGAAGATGCTGAAGGCGGAAGATCGTTGATGATGTGAAAAGTCCTTTTGACACTAGAGGAGGAGGTGGAAAGTTTAGTCCAAAGGACTAGACTTTTCCAGACTACTTGCAAGACCAAGGATAGGGTATGCAATGTCATTGTGGATAGTGGTAGCATAGATAATCTCATTTCTACAGATATGGTAGAAAAGTTGGAGCCGGAGATGATTGATCATCCAAGCCCATACAGAGTTTCGTGGCTACAAAAAGGACATCAGGTAACTGTCACTAAACAATGTTTAGTTGAATTTAAGATAGGAGGATATAATGATAAGATATTATGTGATGCCATTCCTATAGATGTTTGTCATATATTGTTGGGTAGACCATGGCAATATGACAGGAATGTGATTCATGATGGGAGAATGAACACATACACCCTAGAGAAGAATGGGAGAACTCACATGTTGCTTCCAATCAAGAATAAGGAGGTGAAACTGGAAGTAAGAAACACTGTACTTCTCATGAGTGGGAAGGAACTTCTTACTGAGGTTAATAAGAAGGAGGATCCACAATTCATTGTGGTCAGGAAACCGAAGATTGTTTTGACCAACACAAGAGTGGATGATTTACCAAAAGAGGTTCAGGAACTGTTGGAAGAGTTCACTGACATAATAGTGGATGAACTACCTCGTTCATTGCCACCGATCAGAAGTGTGATTCATCATATGGATCTCATACAAGGAGCCAGTTTGCCAAACAAGGAAGCGTATAGGCTGACGCCGCAAGAAAATGAAGAGGTTAAAAGGCAGGTCCATCATTTATTGGACAAAGGTTTGGTTAGGGGAAGCTTGAGTCCATGTGTTGTTCCAACAATACTTGTTCCAAAGAAAGATGAGGCCTGGAGGATGTGTACTGACTTGAGGGTGATCAACAAGATAACCATCAGGTACAAATTTCCATTGCCAAGGATGGATGATCTGATGGATTGCTTGAGTGGAGCAAAATACTTTTCAAAGATTGATTTGAAAAGCGGTTATCATCAAATCTGCATGAGAGAAGGTGACGAGTGGAAGACAACATTCAAAACCAATGAAGGGTTGTATCCCAAGAGCTCATTTACTTGGGATTTGTTATTTCTACAGATGAGTTGAGGATGGATCCAGATAAGGTGGAGGTGATCAAGAATTGGCCATCACCGAAGAATATCTTTGAGGTGAGAAGTTTTCATGGATTGGCTAGTTTCTATCGAAAGTTCATCAGGAATTTCAGTGGAATTAGCACACCGATGATGGATATAGTGAAGAAAAGACACAAGTCTTTTCACTGGATAGAAGAAGATGAAAAGAGTTTTAATTTGTTCAAGAGGAAAATTACGGAACAACCAATTCTGGTGTTGCTATATTTCTAGAAGACATTCTAGGTGAAATGTGATGCAAGTGGGTTTGCAATCAGGGCAGTCTTGAGTTAGGAAGATAGGTCGATAGCATACTTCAACGAGAAGTTGAATGAAGTGAAAGTGAAGTACTCCACTTACGATAAGGAGTTATGTGCTATCATCCAGGCATTGAAAAAATGGAGGCATTATTCGATCCCAAAAGAATTTGTCTTGTATAGTGACAATCATGCATTGTAGTTTGTGACTCAACAGGAAAAGTTGAATCAGAGACATGTTAAATGGGTTGAATATATGTAGAATTTCACTTTTGTGATTAAACATATTTCTGGTACTGCTAACAAAGTTGATGATGCTTTGAGCAGGAAATGTTTGCTATTGTAGGAGTTCAGAGTCAAAACGTTGGGTTTTGATGATCTCAGGGACATGTATAGAGATGATCTAGATTTTAAGGAGGCATATGAAGTAGCTGAGAACCCAATTCTCAGAGACAAAAGCCAATGGGTAGAATACATGATCCAGGAAGGATTACTGTTTAAAGGTAATCAACTGTGTATTCCGAAATGCTCCATGAGAGAAAATTTGCTGAAGGAGAAACATAGTGGAGGATTGGCAGGACACTTTGTGTTAGAAAAATAGGACCGCGGAGAAATAAAATAAAACAAATGCAGAAACAAAACACAGAAGACACACAATACAAGAGAGACACAGATTTACGTGGTTCACCCAGTGTGGGCTACATCCACCATAGAAATTGCCAGGTCCTTCCTTTATTATTATCCAACAAATGAAGGGATACAACCTACAACAAAACCTGTTGTAACTTTCTCTTCTTTCTCTCATAGTCTCCTCTCTCAGAATACAATATTCACCATCCTCCATAGCCGCAATACATTTCCCTCATAAAAGAGGGTTTCCTTCTAGGGAAAAAACCCTAACATAATCTCTACCATTAGATCTGTGACCTTATAATGAACGGTCCAGATTTACAATGAAATTACAATATACTTTTACAAGGCAATTTTTTCTTCGGGGGCTTCGCCCCCGAATCCCTACTAGGGTCCCACTTGCCGCCAGACCCCCCAGCCTGGGGGATAGCCTCCCCGGACCCCATAGAGGGGGTACCCCCCCTCTGCACTCCCCCACGTGGAAGAGTGTACATACTTCTGGGGTGTAAATACTTCACGGTGTATAAACACAGATGAAAGCAAGGGCCTCTGAATCAGGAAGATAATTAGGCTCCAAAACCAACACTTTGGTCACGACAAGACGTTTGAAAAATTGAATGAGTCATATTTTTGGCCGGGAATGCGAGAAGACATCAAAATATTTGTGGATAGATGCAGAATTTTCCAGCATTTGAAGGGAAGGAAACAGAATGAAAGATTTTATCAACCATTGCCCATACCTGAGAGGCTGTGGGATACAATCAACATGGATTTCATATTGGGGTTGCCAAGAATGCAAAGAGGTTTTGACTCAATATTTGTGGTGGTGGATAGCTTTTCCAATATGGCACACTTCATTCCATGTTAGAAGACCAGTGACGCAACTCACATTGCGAATCTATTTTTCAAAGAAGTCATTCGGCTTCACGACTTACCAAGAAGCATAGTTTCGGATCGAGATGCAAAATTCATAGGGAGATTTTGGAGGAACTTATGGAAGAAGTTTGAAACTAACTTGCTATTTAGTTTGGCTTATCATCCTTAGATGGATGGATAGACAGAAGTGGTGAACAGAAGTCTGGGAGACTTGCTGAGGAGCTTGGTGACAGAACACCACAACCAGTGGGACAACATATTACCACAGGTAGAATTTGCTTATAATGACTTAGTTAATAGAAGCACAGGGCAGAGTCCATTTCATATTGTCTATGGCATGCAACCGAGAGAAATTTCTGAATTGAGAGATTCAGAACAGATTTCAACTAGGAGCACTAGTGCAAAAGATTTCGTAGAAGCGATGAGGGAACTTCACATCCAGGTGAAGAAGCAACTGCAGAATTCGAGCCAAGAATATAAGCGCAGAGCCGATCAACACAAGAGACAACTTCAATTTGAGGTTGGTGACTTGATTCTGGCACATTTGAGAAAATAAAGGTTCCCGAGGGGAACATCTAATAAGCTAAAGATGAAGAAAATCAGACCATGTAAGGTCTTGAAGAAATTCGGGGCAAATGCTTATGAGATTGAATTACCCGATGGGATCGGAATTTCTCCGATATTCAATATATTGTATTTGTACCCATATAAGTCTAAGGAAACATGAATAGGAGATGAGTAGCTAGTGATCTAGTGGACAAAGAAGATGTCGGTTACAGATAAGCCCCAGATGGAGCGCATACTGGACAAGAGGGTCAGTAAGAAGACTAGGTGGAAGCAATATTTGAATATTTGGTCAAGTGGAAGAGCCATCCAGTTGAAGATGCTAGCTAGGAGAATGAAGTAGAGATCCAGAAGCATGGACAGACCATGCACGAGCTCATGGACAGGAGCCCATGAAAATTTTCAAGCGAGGGAGTATGATGCAGGAGCATCTCAAGTGAACCAACGCGGAGACAACAGACAGCTAGAAAAGTTCCAAACACAAAATTTGAAATATCTTGAATCGTAAATGAAACATCAAGTGGAGGCGCACTTGTATAATGTAATCAAACTTTGAGAAATTCTCTCTCGTCCTTAGTAGGTAGAAGGCATTTATGGTAGTCAATGCAAGTAGGTAGAATTGAATGTGTAGATTAGACAGTTTTAGAGCACAAGAGGGAAACGAGATATAGACACCCTCATTGTGTATTGTAACATTAAGATGAGCATGAAGAGAGCATAGAAGAGAAGCAAAGAACTGTGTAGCAGACTCTATGTAAAAAAGTTTTGGATTAATACAAGAAAGTTGTGATTCAGACTCATGGTGTTCATATATTCTCTGTGTATGCATCTTTGAATGTTATGCTCATGAATGTTTTTAATCTTTCTATCATGCAATTGCTTTTATGCTATGTATGAATGATTTCTTGTTGAAAGTTTGAAATCTGAGAGGAAAGTGAAAAGGAATGAGTTTGAATTGTTTCTCTATCTGAGCAAGAGTTCCTGCAAGGAGTGCAGTTGAATTGTCTGCAAGGAGTGCGTCGACAAGGTGTTCCGAGGTTTGTCTCTGAAATCTTAGAAGAGAAAGCTTTTGTTCTCATTTCCACAAAAGTGCAATTGGGTACAAGAGCCATGCAAGGACTGCACAGGCTTTGTGAAGTCTCAGGGTTGTGGACCTGAGTGGAGTATTGAGAGACTACTGCTGCAGGTGTGCGCAGAGTTGAAGGAGTTCAACACTTGGAAGTGTTTGAAAGTCTTCCACAAGGAGTGCGAGCAAAGGGGTTTTCTGAAAGACTTAGAGTTGGGAAAGTTCAGAAGGATTTGAGCCTTCAAAGGAGTCGAAAAAAGGTGTAGTGACGTCAGACCACGGGAGGAAGAGTTCTCGAGGAAAGGATGGACGGTTGAAATTCTCTGAAGAGAATTCGCGAAGTCTCGTAAGCCGCCAGATCTCACGGAGAAGCAGGGGAGATACGACGAGTATTCCCGAAAGGTTCTAAGCTCAGGAGGAGTAGGACCATGGATCCAAGCCATAAGAGTCGTTGGATTTACATGTGGATTTCTATATCAGGTTTTCATAAGTGGAAGTCCCGTAAACTTCGCAACGAGAATCGAAAAATCATGAAACGTGAAGTCCCGAAAGTTAAAAGGATTGTGTGGGCCATAGAGGAGTCAGCGAGTGGACAGGTGGCGCGCTCTCGAAAAGAAGTCAATTCAGATGACCGTTTCAGGGTTTTGTGGGGTGAAGTCCCGAAACCTTTTCATTAGGATTTGTGATATCATGAAGTTCGAAGTCCTGATGGAGTAAAGGAGCATTGAAAGGTCAACTTTGTGAACGCATTGGAAATTCGGAAAATCGGGTTTCGGGAATCACAGGAACAATTTGCTTGACATTGCGATCGCCAAAATCGCGATAAGAAAAGTTCTGAAAGAGAAAGAGTAAGGGTCATCGTTGACTGTTTTCGGGTTTCAGGGATCTAAGAGACAGGTGCTCAACTACCGGATTCACAAAGGCAAAAAAGTCATGTTAGTTTTAGGGTAAAATTGAAAACAATAGTCTCTTTTTAAATTTAATGCAAGACAACTTAGATCTGGAACATAGACAGAGATAACAACATATAGAAAAATAGATCTATGGTATATAGTAGCAGCAGAAGAGTAGAGTTCAGAAAATATATCAGATCTTACAGTAGTACTTTAATCTAAGATCAGAAAACAAATGATCTATATGATGAACAAGTTTCAGATCATAGACAGTGTGAACAACTCTCTAAATGTACCAGCAGATCTATACCAAAACTATAACAACAGATTTATAACAGCTCTGGAACTATACTCAAATAGTAAACAAGGAGCATATATTATAGATCTATACACAGCTTATTCAATAGAACAATCTTATAGTAAACTCAGATCTGAAACTAGAAGCAACAAGTAGAAAGAATACATGGTACCTGCCTTACCTCTGAAGATAGCACAAAACCACAATAGATATAGGTCCTGAATGTTATGCTCAGACAAAGGTTCATTTCATGGACCAAGTGGATCTCTTATGCCAAAGAAGGAAGGAACTTTCAAACCACCAAGCTTAAGGGTTACTGGAATAAAACATAAGAGGACCCAAACCCTTCCTAGCCAATGAAACCCTCAGATCTATACCCACAAGTCTGTAAGTAAGCCCTTTCTTCTACCGTGGACAGTGAGGAGCTCAACACACTTCTCACATATGAAAGATCCACCCCACAAAGACAAGGAATAAGTGCACTAGAGAGTAGATATGAGGAAGGTCTTTCCTCAAGAGGACACACCTCACAACCAAACAAACTCACAACAGATTTGAGGATGTGGCACCCCCCCAACAATCAAACAACTGCTACAGCAAAGCACGATAGCTACAGGAAGGAAATGGCAACTACAGAAGAGGACGACATCTATAGGAAATAGCAGCAAAAGACACCTGCGACAACACTTAGAATGCACAGGAGATCAAGAGGGAGGCTGCGGCTGACAAAAAAACAAGAGGTCGCTCCACACTTCTGAACAACAACAGGAATCCTCCACAAAATAGGCCGCACCACACTACATAACAACAACAAGAATCTACAAGGACTGAGGCCATGAGCTCAAGGAACATCCACGCTATCACAAAAGAGTAAGTGTGTAATAGGTGTAGGAAGGGGGTCTTTAAATAGTAGTTAGGGCAAGGTTAGGGCTAGGTTAGGGTAAAGTTAGGGATATTTAAGTTACTTTAAAGAGTCACATGTTTAAATTAGAAATTTAAACATGTGACAATTAATTAATGTTTAACTTTAAAACATAACCCCTAAATAAATCAACAAAACCCAAAACAATTAACCAAAGGGGGTTTGCAAGGTGGCATTACTCATTCCTTCAAATCATA
>SNQJ01S0155204.1:0-22478 GCA_010110895.2 Picea sitchensis
AGCTCCATTATAAGAAGCTATTGGTGTTGCTCAAATAGGTTTATGGCCTACCATACTTAACCATACACATCCTAGCATTGAAACCTCATCATAAAGGTGTCGACATAATTTTATGAAAGGAAACTAATTATTCAATCAACCCTTGCATAGGTTGTGGATGACATGGAGAAGGAATAAAAACATCAACCCATTTCTTTTTATCTTTCAAACCAGTGATTTAATTTTACAATCATATCCTATTTCCAGATGCATCTTTCACTAAGATTAATTTCTCATGTGTAAAACATCCAAATGAACTACCATGATTTGTGTTGTATGGAAGCAGTCTCAAGGTGAATATCAAAGTGGTATGGTGCCCTTCCTAAACCGGCCAATTAATCACCTTTTAACCTCTTTTATAATCAAGAAGGCTGAATAAGCCTTACTGGAAACTCACTCAACACTTGCAATAGTTGTCTAGATGCTCGAGGAATATGTCTAGGTATTTTCACAATCAATAATAATAATAAAGATAAAAAAAACTTACACCAAAAAAACAAAATATTCGAAATTTTAAAATCCAAAAATAACCACGTAACGTGAAATCAAATTCCATGTACACATTTTGAAAGTCAAAGAGCAACACGAAGAAAATAAGGTGAAATCAAATGCTACGTATGCATGTGTCGTTGAACAAAATCAAGCGTACCAGATTGGAGAGGATTGTGAAAAACAGCTGTCCACACAGTGAACGCACAAGTGATGTTGAACATAACCGTGAGTGACAAAGGCGGGTTTCCCTTTGACACGACTTGAAGTTGAGTTTCATTGAATTCTGTTGATCTGCATGAATCTCTGCAACCGATTCTTCTTCGACTCTCCAAGCAAGTGTGTTGTCTATAAATAAGATCCATCACACGAGCATTCCTGTTCCAAATCGGAGGAGGTAGAGGGAGATCCCTATTTCAATTTCGATTCTGTAGACATTTTCGAAGAAGGCTTTCAGTTCGTTATCCTATATATTGATTTTATTTGATCTTTCTTATAAATCAACCCTGTTGGCAATCGAAAAGATGAAAAGAATTGCTGGGTTGTGCTGGATTCAATGTACTTAATAGCAATACTATTGTGGTTGGATTCTGAAAACTGACGCTGAAGTTGCTGCCGCAGTCTAACGAAGAGAGCTTAAATGAAAGTGTGAATGGAGGTTTGCCAACAGGGTTGACAAAGGGTGTATCGTGCTGCCACAAGGGCGTACCCCCTCATTGTAATATTCCCTGCCCGGCACACGCCCATCGTCCTCGTCCTATTCTGCATGTTTAAATTGAAATCATCGCCCTCTTATCCCCATTTCCTTTGATACTCTATGTGAGTATGTAACGAAATATCAGTCATGTTATCATTTTTCACAACATTTTTATTAACTAAGTAAAACAATGTAACTTGTGGTGAACTAGTTTTATTCTTAAATTTAAATATTTATGTTCATGTCTTTTCTTCTTAAATATTTATATTCATTCTTTTTCTCGTTATTTAAACAGAATTATGGAACTTGTTTGGGATTAGTTTTATTCTTAAATATTTATGTATTTTTAGATTAGGTCTGTGTGATATCTAAATAATTAATCTATTTTCTTAAATATAGGTTAGTTTTATTATCAAATATTAATCTATTTTCATATATTTACTTATAGGTAGCAACAAAAAAATTAAAATTTTATTATATATATATATAGATATATATATATATTATTAATTTAAACATCAAATCTTATGATATAATGAGATTGGTAAGGTGGGTAGTGTTTTTACAATGCTGTATTATAACCATTGTTTGACCATGTTAATAAACATATTCATTTGTTGTAGCATTTTCTGATTAAAGGAATTTTTTTTTTTTAAAATATTAATTTTAAAAACAGAATTTATAAAAATCATTTATTTTAATTTGAATTTTTCACTATTTCTTTTTTTTGAATTTTTAAGAATAAATTTTCTACAATGGATTAAATATTTTCAGGATCTCACACACATGGATATGTATATATATAGAGACTATTTAAAATCTTATATAACTATTACTTTTGGAATTCAAAGTTAATAATAATATATATATATGCATTATGGAAATTTAGCTATTTAATTCAAATGATTAAAATTATTCGTAGCCTTCAAGTTAACATAGGAAAAATTCTTTTGAAGGTAAGTTTTTCAAACTCATTTTTTGAAAGGTTAGTAGAGACCCATAAAACCAATATTATTATAAATCATTATCTACCTTGATTGACTTTGTACAAGAAGCATGTAGATCTATTTTGACTACGGATATGTGATGTCATAAGAGGCAGCCAGGATGTCTCATGGTGAAATATTTCTAAGTTTTTCAATCTAGAAGGAAGGATCCCTCTTCGCCCATGATATACTCATAGTTAAGATGGACTTATGCTCGTTCTTTGTGTTTGTCATCCATACATACAAGTTTATAGACACCATCCCAAGAAGTGAGGGGCTTATAGAAGTCCTCCAAAGGAGTGATGTGCCTAGGTTGAGGACTACTCGAAGTGCCTCCATTGATTTCCATGTAGGCGTCTAGAGAAACAGATTGTGACTGCCACCAGGCTTGTGCCACACCTTCAAATAGGTTGCTTTACAGGAAAAATCTTCTCTTCATTCATTTTTGACAAGTCTTAAAAAATGCAGTTAGAATATGGATACATGAGCCTACCAATTCCCCATTCATTTGATAGCCATATTTCAAATTTAGCTTGAGAATGTGGGTGTTATCGAAATATGGAAGAAAAGGGAATTGAAGATCCTAGCCAAGACCAAGTTGTAGGAAATCTATGGGAGAACTAACTAGATCCTAGACAATGCTAGAGATGGGATTCGTCCACATCTGAAGAAACTTTCCTATTGGGAGACATTGTGTGAAAGAGGTGTTAGCGGGACAATGTGTTGTTGAGAAGGTGGGAATATTAAACCAAAGAAACCTTTGGTTTAATACTTGGTAAGGGAAAGAACCAAAGACTTTGATCTAAGAGAGGGAGTGATGGGCTCGAAGGACGACATACAAAAATTTAAATTCTAATCATAGAGGAGTAGTGCATGGAGATGTAGAACTAGAACCACAGTGAGAGGAGAGAGGGAATCTTGGTGTGGGAAGTGATCCTTCTTGGGGGGCATTTATGTTGAGGCATCCATATTTGGAGGTGTTACCTCATGTTCCACGTCAACCTCTTTAAACTTCTATAAATATGTAGGGGGGATTCCATCAAACTAGCTCATACTTCATAACCTTATGACGAGTCAGATTTATTGTTTGTCGGCTATGCTTGTATTTTTCCTTAAAATCTATTTTTATGGTGGAACCTATCACATAAATAAGAATTTGGTTTATTGGTTTCAAGTCTTATCAGCCTACCCATGTCACCACCTTACCTCTATATCTTCATACTCGTACGCTTTAATCAAAATATTGTAGGACCCATATCCCTCGAGTGGTAGTTTTATGGGTGTGGTTAGCATAACTTATGGGCCCCCTCGCTTTTCCTATCTAGTTATATGCATTTTTTTATCCTTAACACCTTGTAAATGGAAGAGTAACCATCAACTGCATCCTACAACACAGCCATATTGGGAATGACTCTATTTAGTGATTCAATCATAATCATTCCTATAGGTCAAATGGATATGTGGATTGTTGGTGATGGTAGCGAAAAATATGTATTGTATACTCCAAGTATTAAAAAAACCACTATGGATTAGAAAAATAAATCACAACAACGATAGAGTCGATTTGAAATGTCAAAGGGGTATATTCTACTCTTTAGGTGCTTCCCTCCTGCACACTGACGCATCCACCATCAAAACACCACCTTCACATTTGACCCCAATAAAATCTACACACCAACATCCACAACATCCGTGATGTCCCAATTTGTTGTGGTAGAAACATGAATTTGCATAGTTATTGTAGATTTATTCGAGATACATTTTTTGGCTGAGCTTTAACCGATGGGAGAATGCTTTCCACCTCCTTAGATTACTATAGAGAGAAAGAATCGACAAGAAATTTTAGGATCTCAAGTAAATGCTGGAAGATGAGATAAATGTTCAACTGCACCTGCGCACTGTTGTTGACAATCTTGAATCTCTCGCCTGGGGCCATAATAATAAGGGTATTTTCAATAGAGAAAGATATCACTCTTGATATCTTTCTCTATTGAAAGATATCAAGAGTGATTAATCTTACTCTTTTTTATAATATTTTCTAGAAACAAGATTTGAATATCATGAATGCTTGTAGTTTGTGGCATCGCAACTTCAGAATGTCATACATGGTTTTAGGAAACAAATGAATTTTACAAAATTGTTGTGGGATCATTAATATGAAAAACTCAAAGTACAAGTTTGTATTAATATGGATTTGGTTTAAACATGCAAGCCTAATGAAGGATGGAATAAAGATACATGTCTTATGAATAACTATATATTGTGGTAAATCCATAGAAGGATGGAATAATGAGACACTTCTTGGTACATGATCTTCGACGAGTTGTAGCTCATTGATTTTAGTATTTTGATACATGCCATTAGAGAATAGTATAATTAGGAGTACACAATATATCCTTGCTTGAAATTTCCAAAGGGTAATAAAATTGGGTAGTAAAATGTGTATAATTCATTATGTATGAAACTATTAACAAGCTATACACAAAATAATTGACAAGTAAGATTTTTTTATGAAAACATTAATAAGTATTCATTTGTGAGGAGAAATTTTAAGCCCAGGAGTCAAAAGAAGCTGAAAAGTAATGGGATAAATAGAAAAAAAAGAATGGATGTTTTAGATGAGCATTTCATGAAATAATAGCTAATGTAATAACATATTTGTTAATAAAAATTGTACAATTAATTATATAGGATGCCATTTACAGAATTTATCGTAATCAATTGAAATTGAAGTAAGAGAAACATAAAATGAAAATAGTAATAAGAATTATTATGTGAGGGTAAATTTTAAACCGAATCAAAAGCAGGGGAAAAGTAATGGGATAAATAGAAAAATGGAATGTATATGAAAAAATTGATGGAATAAAAAATGGAAAGTAATGGGATTAAAACCATGTCAGAATCATTGATATGGAGTTGGATGCACAGCCTGTAGAAGACGTCAATGTATCCTTGTAATGACTTAGTGGCAAGCCGACGGAGTTGTAACCATTTGGTGAGAACATGATCGAGATAGCCTTAGGGTAGAAGTGTTCCCATAAGGCATGAAAGAATGCATCCCAAAAATCAATACTTCCATTCCTCGGAGAATGTGGTGTATCGAGCTACACGATCAATTATGAATTTTTCAATTGGGTGTTCCACCAGGGTTTGCATTATCCATTTGAGATTTGGGCTAGCGATATGCAATTTAGTTGATCTTCTGTCTCCAGGGAAGTCTTGAACTATGTGGAGAGGCTATGGATCTAGGAATCGACCATCTCACCATTCATTTGTTTGGAAAACATGGGTAACTGAAACCGTGTGTCCACATGAGTGCGTTGGAGTCCGACATTGTTGGATTCAAAGTAATTCATGGAGAGCTACCGCCAATTCTTCAAAGGGATTTGATGTGGCTGCACTAGAATCCTCACTCGAGACTTCTCTTCGAGGCGTCATGGTCTTCAAGGACGGAAGAGGATATGCTACCCCTCTTGAAAGAAGAGGTGTGAGCTTCCAAAGGGGACCCTAAGGAGGGGGCGCGCGTAACCATGAGAACGGCTTAAATGTTTCACCAATGTAAAGGTGAAAAAGAAAACTAAGAAGAATTTGACAGGGATGCTCTAAGAAGAAGCGAAGAATTGGCTTAACATAAAAAAATATATGTGAATTTTGTTAGATGTTTTTATCCATCTTCTCACGTGTGCAAAAAATTCCCCAAGGCACACTCTCTGATACGAATTGATCTGTATGGTGATGGAAACCAAAGAGGGCACACTCAAGAAACAATGATTCACTTCAATAGAGGGCACACTTGTTTCTTGAAGGGCACACTAAAAAAAACAGCGACTCACTTCAAGAGAGGGCAAAGTTGTTGTTTGAAGGGTGCACTCAACAAAGATCAACTAACTTCAAGAGAGAGCGCACTTGGTTACCTAATTTGTACTACCTCAAAAAACATACATAACAAGCAAACAAGATAATGAAGGATAGGGCGCACCAATCCCTTGGTGCGCAACAATTCACAATGCTCACACATGAAAATGCCAATGCAGAAGAAAAGAGGTTAGAAAGACTTCAAACAATTTATTGAGAAAAATGTCCCTTTAATAATGCAAGGTGACTTCTTACAAAAGTATTTTCTGCTTTTATTTTCGGGGCGGTCTGGCATTCAAACTTAGAGTTAAGATTGTTGAAGCATGGTGACGGAAAATTACTAGCCATTTGTTAAACATATCTTTCTTTTATATGGCTAGGATCTATTAAAATATATAAACTCAATAGCACTAACACGGATCCTAAATTAACATAGTACATTCTTTTAGAACACCTTGCTTCTAGGAATGGCGATATTAGATTACAATAGAAGTTTCTATTAGTTCTCCAAGGAAGGGGATGCCCTTCCTCGTGGCCCACATACGAGTTCCTATATCAACATAAACAAAACACCAACCTATGGTGAAAATTTGATGAATTTTTATTTGGAATGTTCATCGGGAGCTCCTAATGGGGTACCTTCCATAAGATTACATATAGCTCCATTATAAGAAGCTATTGGTGTTGCTTAAATAGGTTTATGGCACACCATACTCAACCATACACATCCTAACATTGAAACCTCATCATAAAGGTGTCGATATATTTTTCTTAAAGGAAACTAATTATTCAATCCACCATCATGAGTTGTGGATGACATGGAGAAGGAATAAAAACATCAACCATTTCGTTTTATTTGAAAGAAAACAAAAAGTGATCATTGAAGAGAAAACCCGGTGATTTGGTTTTGCAATCATATCCTATTTCCAGATGCATCTTTCACTATGATTAATTTCTCCTGTGTAAAAACATCCAAATGAACTACCCCGATTTGTATTGTATGGAAGCATTCTCAAGGTCCATATCAAAGTGGTATGGTGCCCTTCCTAAACCAACCAAATAATCACCTTTTAACCTCCTTTTTAATGAAGAAGGCTCGATAGGCCTTACTTGGAACTCTCTCAACACTTGCAACAATTGTCTAGACGCTTGAGGAATATGACCAGATATTTTTCACAATCAATAATAATGAAGATAAAAATCTTACACCAAAATAAACATAAAAGAAAAATGACCGAAATTTTAAAATCCAAAATTAACCACGGAACTTGAAATCAAATTCCATTTTTACTTTCAAAATGTGTAAAAAAGGAACACGAAGAAGAAAAGTGCTGCATGGCGTATCAGTCCCTTGGAATTTGGTTTGGGATTAAATGTGACATAGTAGAGGCAAGTGGCTAAAAAGTTGAAATACATGTGGTTTTAAGTCGCGAGCAGCAAATAGTATTCCCGAATTAGTGGATTTATAAAGAAAAGAAGATGACAACTATGAACTTAAAGCGGAATGATAAACAAAACAAGATGGTAGTATAGACTTACTATGAAACCAATGCATTTTTGTTCTTTGTTGTCGATGGAAGCGGTGGACTCCTGACTGATCGGTTGTTTCCCTTCTTGGATGAGGTTTTCCATTCTCTATTGGAAGCATTCTTTGATGTATCTTTTCATGTGGGCCATGTTGATTTCATCCCGTTTTTCTATGTCGTAAAGGTCATTTCTAATTTCCTTAGATCCATTTAGTAATGCCTCTGGTCTCTATTCAATTTATTCTTATTGTAGAAGTCCTGAGTACACAGCGCTTCGTTAACTCACTTATAGACAATGTTCAAGTATCTGCGATAAAAAGTTTTGAAGAATTAACCTTTAAAATAACTTGTTCTGGGCAACGTTTGGTGATTGACAAGGATTTGAGTATTAAGTTTGTATCTTGAACCTTGTTGGTGGTTCCGGTTAAGTCCATCTGGAGGAGGCTTTGTAATAAATTTTCCTTTCCGATATGACTTGTTTACATGATTTAACAAATGAGTGCGGGTTCTCAATTTTCCGACATGATTTTACTTTTTGGGTGCTTTGGGGAACTTCTCTTATCTTCTCTTTTGGAGTTACGATGGAGTTAAGGGCATGGTGGAAAAAGGGTCCAACTGCATTGATGACAAAAGTTGTTCAATTTCATTGATCACCTCCAAATGTTCCAAACAAATCATTGGCCTTCTTTATGAAGGAAACTAAATTTTGTGTTGTTTCCCAGACTTGAGTAACTAGTTGCATTCTTTGTTGATGTTGTTCTCTACAAGATCTTTGGAGCATGCAAGGAGGGTAAATGATACTTTCATCTTTGATCTCTTCATGTTGGTAGAAGGCATGATTTTTGACAAACGATTGAAAAAATTCTAGTGTTGCAATGAAAGCTTGTTCAAATTCATTATTGGCATAATCCGTCCCATTCCTCCAATGGAATCATGAAGAAACGTCACAGTTACACAGTAGAACAAAACAAGTACGAATTTGAGTCATTTAGTAAAAGTCAATCCACATTTTTACATCTCTCTTTTGAATGACTATACTTTTAGATTGGCTTTCAAAATTAGTGCTCTGGATTACTAAGGGTTCATCTATGTCAAAAATTCGGTGTCAGATATGTCCATGGATAATCCCAATTTTTGCATCTGCTCAACTTCAATTTCAATTTGCAGTTTTCCACTTTTAGTTTCAGTTTCCTCCGCGTGCCCTGCATTGTTTTCTCTTCTTAGATAGGTGGAACTTTGTGAGAACTATCAATATTTATCCAAGGAGGGTTCTTGCTCTCCTCCTTCGTTCGAAGATTTTTGGGTTTCATTCTTGCTGGGATGGACCGTTGAAATTGATACTCAATAGTGTAAATTACTCTTGGGAGTATTATTATGTGAGGATAAATTTCAAACCGAATCAAAATAAAATGAAAAGTAATGGGATAAATATAAAAAAAGAATGCATGTTTTAGATGAGCATTTCGTGTAAAATAATAACTAAAGTAATAATATATTTAGGTAATAAAAATTGTACGATTATTTATATAGGATGCCATTAACAAGGTATACACCAATCAATTGAAGTAAGAAAAACATAAAATGCAAACATTAATAAGAATTATTATGTGAGGGAGAAATTTTAAACCGAATCAAAAGCAAGGGAAAAATAATGGGATAAATAGAAAAATGGAATGCATATTGAAAAAAGAGATGGAATAAAAAATGGAAGCGTAATGGGATTAAAACATAGATGGGATGTTGATATGGAGCTGGATGCGCAGCCTGCGGAAGAAGTCAATGTAGCCTTGTACACACTGAGTGGCAAGTTGACAGATTTGTAACCATTTGGTGAGAACATGATCGAGATAGCCTGGGGGGTAGAAGTGTTCCTGCTAGGCATGAAAGAACGCATCCCAGAATCAATACTTCCATTCGTCAGAGATGTGGTGTATCGAGCTCCATGATCAATTATGAATTTTCCAATTGTTTATTCCACCAAGTTTGCACTATAAACTTACGGTATGAGCTAGCGATCATCATCATTCATTTATTTTATCGAACCCAGGTAGCTGGCGTGTCGAGTTGCATGGTCGATGGAGTCCGACACTATTGGAGTTGATGTAATTCATGGAGAGATAAGTAATACTAGCAGCAGTTGGCTGATGGCTGCACTAGACTCCTCACTGGAGAATTTTCTTCGATGCGTCATGGTCTTCAAGGATGGAAGAGGGGTATCATATCCTCTTGAAAGAAGAGGTGTGAACTTCCAAAGTGGACCCTAAGGAGGGCACGCGCGTAACCACGAGAGCGACGCAAATGTTTCACCAATGAAAAGGCACAAAAGAAACCTAAGAAGAAATTCCAGGATGCTCTAAGAAAGAGTGTGAATAATTAGCTTAAGATCAGAGAAAAAAATGTGAATTTTGTGGATGTTTTATCCGACTTCTCCTTATTCTCTGTGTGCGAGAAACTTCCCCAGACTGCGCTCTGATACCAATTGATCTGTATGGCGATGGAAACCAAAGAGGGCACACTCAAATGTTTGGAAGGACTCAACAAACAATGAATCACTTCAAGAGAGGCACACTTGTTGCTTGAGAATCACTCTCAACAAACAATGAATCACTTCAAGATAGGGTGCACTTGTTGTTTGAAGGGTGCACTTAACATACATCAACTCACTTCAAGAGAGGGGGCACTTGTTTACGTAATGTGTACTCCCTCAAAACACATACAGAACAAGAAAACAACCGAATGATGGATAGAGCACGGGTCCTTAGTGCGCAACAATTCACACGCTCACACACAGCAAAATGCAGATGCAAAGAAGAGAAAGAGGATTCGAAAGACTTCAAAAATTTATTAGAAAAATGTCCCTTTAATAATGCGAGGCTGACTTCTTATAAATAGTAATTCTTGCTTTTATTTTCCGCGACACTATGCGCATTCAAACTGGCGAGAGAAATTTGTCGAAGCAAAGAACTAACACAAACTGACTAACCATTTATTTAGACATATCCTTGCTTACTATCGAGTAGAGAAACCTATTACGAATATATAAACTCACTAGCACTCACATGGATACTAAATTAACATAGTACATTATTTTAGAACGCCTTGCCTCTCGTATTGGTGAGATCATATTACAATAGAATTTTTTTGAGTGAATATTGATCCTCTTCTACTAGTTGGCCAAGGAAGGAGGATGCCCTTCCTCGTGGCCCAGATACATACAAGTGACTAGATCAACATAAACAAAACACCAACCCTATGACTGAAAAGGGAATTTGATGGTTTTATTTGGGTGTTCTTTGGGAACTCAATGGGGTAGCTTCCATAAGATTATATATAGCTCCATTATAAGAAGCTATTGGTGTTGCTCAAATAGGTTCTGTTACCACCATACTTAACCATACACATCCTAGCATTGAAACCTCATCATAAAAGTGTCGACATAATTTTCTGAAAGGAACTAATTATTCAATCGACCCTCGCATGGGTTGTGGATGACATGGAGAAGGAATAAAAACATCAACCCGTTTCTTTTTTTTTCTTTCAAGACAAAAAGTGTTCATTGAAAGAAAACGGTGATTTAATTTTGCAATCATATCCTATTTCCGGATGCATCTTTCACTAAGATTAATTTCTCATGTGTAAAATGTCCAAATGAGCTACCATGATTTGTATTGTATGGAAGCATTCTCAAGGTCCATATCAAAGTGGTATGGTGCCCTTCCTAAACCAGCCATTTAATCACCTTTTAACCTATTTTATAATGAAGAAGGCTGGATAAACCTTACTGAAACTCACTCAACACTTGCAACAGTTGTCTAGATGCTAGAGGAATATGACTAGTTATTTTCACAATCAATAATAATAAAGATTAAAACTTGCAAAAAACAAAATATTCGAAATTTTAAAATTCAAAATAACCACGGAACGGTAATCAAATTCCATGTACACACATTTTGAAAGTCAAAGGCAACACAGAAGAAAATAAGGTGAAATCAAATGCTACGTATGCATGTGTCGTTGAAAAAATCAAGCGTACCAGATTAGAGAGGATTGTGAAAAACAGCTCTCCACAGTGAACGCACAAGTGATGTTGACCATAATCGTGAGTGACAAAGGCGGGTTTCAGCGACACGACTTGAAGTTTAGTTTCATTGAATTCTGTTGATTTGCATGAATCTCTACAGCCGATTCTTCGACTCTCCATGAAGTGTGTTGTCTATAAATAAGATCCATCACACGAGCATTCCTGTTCCAAATCGGACGTAGAGGGAAGATCCCTATTTCAATTTCGATTCTGCAGACATTTTTGAAGAAGACTTTCAGTTCGTTATCCTATATATTGATTTTATTTTGATCTTTCTTATAAATCAATAACCTGATGGTCAAGGGAATCGAAAAAGATATAAGAAATGGCTGGGTTGTGCTGGATTTCAATAATAGCAATAACAATACTGTTGTTAAGTTCCACGATACTGAAAACAGACGCTGAAGTTGCTGCCACAGAGTCTAACAAAGAGAGCTTAAATGAAAGTGTGAATGGAGGATTGCCAAAAGGGTTGACAAAGGGTGCATCGTGCTGCCACAAGCCGGGCAACCCTGCACCCCCTCATTGTAATATCCCTGCCCAGCACACGCCCATCGTCCTCGTCCTATTCTGCATGTTTAAACTGAATCATCGCCCTCTTATCCTCATTTCCTTTGATACTCTATGTAGTATGTAACGAAAAATCAGTCATGTTATCATTTCTCACAACATTTTATTAACTAAATAAAACAATGTAACTTGTCTTGAACTAGTTTTATTAATTAAATTTAAATATTTATGTTCATGTCTTTTCTTCTTAAATATTTATGTTCATGATTTTTATCATTTCTGTTATTTAAACAAAATTATGGAACTTGTTTGGGATTAGTTTTACTCTTAAATATTTATGTATTTATGTGTTAGATGATCATTTCATGTAAAATAATAACTAACATAATAATATATTTCGGTAATAAATATTGTACAATTACCTATATAGGATGCCATTAATAAGGTATACACCAATCAATTGAAGTAAGAGAAACATAAAATGCAAACACTAATAAGAATTATTATGTGAGAATAAATTTTAAACCGAATCAAAATCAAGGGAAAAGTAATGGGATAAAATAGAAAAAATGGAATGCATATGAAAAAAATTGATGGAATAAAAATGGAAAAGTAATGGGATTAAAACCGTGTCAGGATCATTGATATGGAGTTGGATGCAAAACTTGCATAAGACGTTGATGTATCCTTGTACTGACTGAGTAGAAAGTTGGCAGAGCTGCAACCACTTGGCGAGAAGATTTTGGAGATAGCCTCGGGGGTAGAAGTGTTCCTGCAAGGCATGAAAAAACATGTCCCAAGAATTAATACTTCCATTCGTCTGAGAATGTGGTGTATCGAGCTCAACGATCAATTATGAATTTTTCCAATTGGGTGTTCCACCAAGTTTGTGCTATCCCTTCGAGCTGTAGGCTAGCGATATTCAATTTAGTGGATCTTCCATCTCCAGGGAAGTCTTGAACTATGTGGAGGGGCTATGGATCCAATAATCTACCGTATCACCATTCATTTTTCTGGTGAACTTGGGTAGCTGAAAGCATGTCCGGTACATGGTGGCTCGAGTTTGACAACATTGGAGTCTAAGTAATTCATGGAGAGCTAGCTCCAATTCTTCAAAGGGATTTGATGTGGGTGCACTGGAATCCTCACTCGAGACTTCTCTTCAAGGTGTCATGCTCTACAAGAATGGAAGGTGGTAGCATATCCTCTTGATAAGAGGTATGAGCTTTCAAGGGACCACGAGGGAGGCACCACGGTAACCATGAGAAGGGTGCAAATGTTTCACCAATGTAAAGGCGCAAAGAAACCTAAGAAGGGTGACCAAGACACTCTAAGAATGACGAAGAATTAGCTTAACATCACAAAAAATATGTGAATTTTGTGCGGATTTTTTATCCCGTCTTCTCATTATTATTGAAAACTTCCCAAGGCACACGGTCTGATACCAATTGATTTGTATGGCGATGGAAACAAAAGAGGGCACACTCAACGAACAATGATTCACTTCAAGAGAGGGGGCACACTTGTTTCTTGGGGCACACTCAACAAACAGCGACTCACTTCAAGAGAGGGCGCACTTGTTGTTTGAAGTCACTCTCAACAAACATCGACTCACTTCAAGAGAGAGCACTTGGTTTACCTAATTTGTACTACCTCAAACACATACACAACAAGCAAACAAGCGAATGAAGGATAGGGAGCACCAGTCCCTTGGTGCACAAAAATTCACACGCTCACATGCAAATGCATAGAAGAGAAAGAGGACTTAGAAGACTTCAAACAATTTATTAAGAGAAAAATGTCCCCTTTAATAATGCAATGCGACTTCTTATAAATAGTAATGTTGCTTTTTATTTTCAGCGACACTTTAGCATTCAAACTGGCGAGTGAAGATTGTTGAAGCAAAGAACTGACATAAAATGACGAAGCATTTATTTAGACATATCCTTTCTTACTATACGAGTGAAGGATCTATTACAAATATATAAACTCACTAGCAGTCACACGGATCCTAAATTAACATGGTACATTCTTTTAGGTGACCCCTCCTCTCGTACTTGTGAGATCATATTACAATAGAATTTTCTTAGTGAATTTTGATCCTCTTCTACTAGTTGTGGCAAGGAAGGGGGATGCCTTCCTGCATTAGCCCTTGCTCTGAGTCCCTAGATCAACATAAACAAAACACCAAACCTATATTTGTAAATTTGATGAATTTTTTATTTGGAATTGTTCATTAGGAGTGCCTAATGGGGTAGCTTCCATGAGATTACATATAGCTCCATTATAAGAAGCTATTGGTGTTGCCCAAATGGGTTTATGGCTTACCATACTTAACCATACACATCCTAACATTTAAACCTCATCATAAAGGTGTCAAATTTTCTGAAAGAGCTAATTTATTGATCGACCATCACATGGGTTATGGATGACATGGAAGGAATAAGAAAACATCAACCCATTTCGTTTTTATTTCAAGCAAACAAAGAGTGTTCATTGAAAGAAAGCTTAGGTGATTTGGTTTTGCAATCATATCCTATTTCCAGATGCATTTTTCACTAAGATTAATTTCTCCTGTTTAAAACGTCCAAATGAACTACCCTGATTTGTATTGTATGGAAGCATTCTCAAGGTCAATATCAAAGTGTATGGTGCCCTTCCTAAACCAGTCAAATAATCACCTTTTAACCTCCTTTTTAATGAAGAAGGCTCGATAAGCTTTACTTGGAACTCACTCAACACTTGCAACAATTGTCTAGATGCTCCAGGAATATGACCAGATATTTTCACAATCAATAATAATGAAGATAAAAAAAGATTACACCAAAATAAACACAAAAGAAAATATTGAAATTTTAAAATCGAAGTTAACCACAGAACTTGAAATCAATTTCCATTTACACATTTTGAAAGTATAAAAGGAACACGAAGAAAGTGCAAGTGTTGCATGGCGGTAGTCCCTATCAGGGTTAGTATGGATTAAATGTGACATAGATGCAGGGCAAGTGGCTAAAAAGTTGAAATACATGTGGTTTGCGTGCAGAACATAGTATTAATTTAGTGGTTGATAAAGAAGAAGAGGAAAACATAGACTTAAGCTGGAATGATAAACAAAACAAGAAGACAGTATAGACTTACTATGATCGATGCATTTATGTTCTTTGTCGTTGATGGGTAGTGGACTCATGTTGATCGGTTGGTTCCCTTCCTTTATGAGGATTTCCATTCTGAGTTGGAACCATTCTTGATGTAGCTTCTCATGGTGGGCATGTTGATTTCATCTGGGATCTCTATGTCATAAAGGTCATTTTTCTAATTTCCTTGATCCATTGAAATACTATGCAGACTCTATTCAATTTATTCCTTGTGTAGGCATAGTCTAGTACACAACGATCGTGCTCATCTAGGCGATGTTCAAGTATGCCGTAAAACTTTTGAAAGACAACCCTTTAAAATATCAAATTTTTCCTGGAAGGCTTCTTTTGTGGCCGACAACGATTTGAAAATTAAGTTTGTATCTTGAACCTCATTGGTAGTTACGGCTAAGTCCATCTGAAGCAGGCCTGTGAATAAATCTTCCTTTTATAATATGACTTGTTTGTAGTTTGACAATGAGGTCACGGGTTCTCAATTGTTTTTACTGACATGATTTTACTTTTTTAGTGCGGTTTGGGGAGGGGAAGATCCTACAACACACCCATATTGGGAATGACTCTATTTAGTGATTCAATCATAATCATTCCTATAGGTCAAATGGACATGTGGATTGTTGGTGATGGTAGTGCAAAATATGTATTGTATAATCCAAGTATTGAAAAACCACTATGGATCAGAAAAATCAATCACAACAATGATAGATTTGATTTGAAATGTCAAAGAGGTATATTCTACTCTTCAGGTTCTTCCCTCCTACACAATGGCACAACCACCATCAAAACACCACCTACACATTTGACCCCAATAAAATCTCCACAACATCCACAACATCCGCGATGTCCCAATTTGTTGTGGTAGAAACATGAATTTTCATCGTTATTGTAGATTTATTCGAGATACATTTTTTTGCCAAGGTTTAACGGATGGGAGAATGCTTTCCAACTCCTCTAGATTAATATAGAGAGAAATAATCGACAAGAAATTTTAGGATCTCAAGTAATTGTTGGAAGATGAGAGAAATGTTCAACTGCACCTGTGCATTGTTGTTGACAATCTTGACTCTCTCACATGGGGCCATAATAATAAGGGGATTTTCGATAGAGAAAGAGATCAAGAGTGATTAATCTTACTCTTTTTTTGAATATTTTCTATAGAAACAAGATTTGAATGTCATAGTGCTTGTATAGTTTGTGGCATCATAACTTAGAATGGCATACATAGTTTTTCAGAAACAAATGAATTTTACAAGAATTGTTGTGGGATCATTAATATGAAAAACTCAAAATACAGGTTTGTATTAATATGGATTTGGTTTAAACATGCAATCCTAATGAAGGATGGAATAAAGATACATCTCTTATGAATAACCATATATTGTGGTAAATCGATAGAAGGATGGAATAATGAGACACTTCTTGGTACACGATCTTCGATGAGTTGTAGCTCACTCATTTTAGTATTTTGATACATGCCAACAGAGAATAGTATAATTAGGAGTACACAATATAGCCTTGCTTGAAATTTCCAAAGGGTAATATAATTGGGTAGTAAAATCTATATAATTTATTATGTATGAAACTTCTATTAAAACAAACTATACACAAAATAATTGACAATTAAGAAAAACAATTATGAAAACATTTATAAGTATTTGTATGTGAGGGAGAAATTTCAACCCGAATCAAAAGCAACTGAAAGTAATGGGATAAATAGAAAAAAGAAATGGATGTTTTTAGATGAGCATTTCATGTAAAATAACTAATACAATAATATATTTAAATTAATAAAAATTGTACAATTACCTATATAGGATGCCATTAACAAGGTATACATCAATCAATTGAATAAAGAGAAACATAAAATACAAACACAAATAAGGAGTAGTATGAGGATAAATTTAAACCGAATCAAGCTGGGGGAAAAATGGGATAAATATAGAAAAATGGAATGCATATGAAAAAATTTGATGGAATAAAAAATGGAAAGTAATGGGATTAAAACCATGTCGGGATCATTGATATGGTATCACGTAGCCCTATAGAAGAGATCAATGTAGCCTTATGGTAGTGTGGCCAAGCCGGAGTTCTAACCATTAGGCGAGAACATGATCGAGATAGCCTGGGGGTAGAAGTGTTCCCGCAAGACATGAAAGAACGCATCCCAAGAATCAATGCCATTCATCACAGTCACCTAGAAGGGTGACGTCTAGAAAGAATAATTAGCTTAACATCACAAAAAATGAATTTTTGTGGATGTTTTGTATCAGATCTTCTACGTGATAGAAAGCTTCCCAAAGACAGAGCTTTCTGATACAATTGATGTCATGTGATGGAAACCAAAGGGCACACTCAACAACGATGATTCACTTCAAAGAGATGCGGCACTTGTTTATTGAAGAGGGCACACTCAACAAACAAAGACTCACTTCAAGAGAGAGCCACCCGATTGTTGTTTGAAGGGTGCACTCAACCAACATCAACTCACTTCAAGAGAAGGCGCAGTTTACCTAATTTGTACTACCTCGAAACACATACACAACAAGCAAACAAGCGAATGGAGGATAGGGCGCACCAGTCCCTTGATGCACTTAACAATTCCTGCAGCTCACACATAGAAAAATGAAAATGTAGAAAAGAGAAAGAGGATTTAGAAAGACTTCAAACAATTTATTAGAGAAAGATGTCCCCTTTAATAATACAAGGTGACTTATTACAAAGGTAATTGTTTCTTTTATTTTCTGCGACTCTCTGCGAATTCAGACTAGCGAGAGAAGTTTCTCGCAGCAATGACTAACATAAATTGACTGACAATTTATTTAGACATATCCTTTCCTAAACTGGAGAAGGATTTATTACAAATATATAAACTCACTAGCACTCACACGTATCCTAAATTAACATAGTACATTCTTTTAAAACGCCCCTCCTCTCACACTGGCGAGATCATATTACAATAGAATTTTCTTAGTGAATTTTGATCCTCTTCTACTAGTTGGCGAGGAAGGAAGGGGATGCCTTGTACTAACCCATTGGCCCACATACAGTGCCTAGATCAACATAAACAAAACCTCAGCCCACATGAGTGAAAAATTGATGAATTTTTATTTGGAATTGATTTCATTGGGGCTCTAATGGGGTAGCTTCCATAAGATTACATAGCTCCATTATAAGAAGCTATTGGTGTTGCTTAAATAGGTTTATGGCCTACCATACTTAACCAAACACATCCTATCATTGAAACCTCATCATAAAGGTGTAGATATATTTTTCTAAAAAGGAAATGATTATCAATCGAGGAGCATCGCATGGGTTGTGGATGACATGGAGAAGGGATAAACATCAACCCATTTAGTTTTTATTTCAAGAAAACAAAAGTGTTCATTGAAAATAGGTGATTTAGTTTGCAATCATATCCTATTTCCATATGCATCTTTCACTATAATTAATTTCTCACATTAGCAAAAAGTCCAAATGAACTACGACAATTTGTATGGTATGGAAGCATTCTCAAGGTCAAAATCAAAGTGGTATGAAGCCCTTCCTAAACCGGCCAAATAATCACCTTTTAACCCCTCCTTTATAATGAAGAGGCTCAGATAAGCATTACTTGGAACTCACTCAGCACTTGCAACAATTGTCTAGATGCTTGAGGAATATGACCATATATTTTCACATTCAATAATAATGAAGATAAAAAAATATTACACCAAAATAAACATAAAAGAAAATATTCGAGATTTTAAAATCCAAAGATAACCACAGGACTTGAAATCAAATTCCATTTACACACACACATTTTGAGAAGTAAAAAGGAACAGAAGAGACAAGTCTTGTAACTAGCGTAGTCCCTTCTAGGTTGGTATGGGATTAAATGTGACATAGTAGAGGCAAGTGGCTAAAAAGTTGAAATACATGTGGTTTTCATGCAGGAACATAGTATTCCAGAATTAGTGGATTGATAAAGAAAAGAAGAAGATGACAACATAGACTTAAGCTAGAATGATAAACAAAGTACAAGATGGTGATTATAAGACACTATGAAGCCGATGCGTTTTTGTTGCTATCGTCGATGGGTAGTGGACTCCAGTTGAGTATAGACTTACTATGAAGCCGATGCGTTTTTGTTGCTATCGTCGATGGGTAGTGGACTCCTGTTGATCGGTTGTTTCCCTTCCTGGATGAGGCTTTCCATTCTGAGTTGGAACCATTCTTCGATGTAGCTTTTCATGGGGGCTGTGTTGATTTCATCCCGGATCTCTATGTCGTAAAGTTCATTTTCTAATTTCCTTCGATCCATTGAAATACTATGTAGACTCTATTCAATTTATTCCTTGTGTAGGCGTAGTCTAGTACACAACGCTTGTGATCATCTAGACGATGTTCAAGTATGTCATAAAACTTTTCGAAAGACAACCCCTTTAAAATATCAACTTGTTCCTGGAATGCTTCTTTTGTGAATGAAAAGGATTTGAGAATTAAGTTTGTATCTTGATCCTCGTTGGTAGTTCCGGCTAATTCCATCTGGAGCAGGCTTTGTAATAAATTTTCCTTTTCTGATATGACTTGTTTACATGATTTGACAATGAGGTGCGGGTTCTCAATTTCTTTTTGCCAGCATGATTTTACTTTTTTGGTACGCTTTGGGGAGGGGAGTTTCTCCTGTCTTCTTTTTAGTTCTGATGTGTTTAGGGCATAGTTGGCAAAAGGGTCCAACACATGATGACCGAAAATCTGTTCATTTGTTAAATTTACGTCCAAATGTTCAAGAAAATCATTGGCCTTCTTTTCGAAGGAAACTAAATTTTACGTTGTTTCCCAGACTTCAGTAACTAGTTGCATTCTTTTGTTGATGTTGTTCTCTACAAGGTCTTTGGCATGATTTTTTCCAAACGATTGAAATATTCTAGCGTTGCAATGAAAGCTTGTTCAAATTCATTATTGGCATAATTCGTCTCCATTCCTCAAATGGAATCATGAAGAACGTCACCAGTTACTTGGTGAAACAAGCAAATTTTAAACGGGGTCATTTGGATAAAGTCAATCCTGTTTGTTACGTCTCTCTTTTGAATGCCCATACTTTTAGATTGGCTATAAAAAATAGTGCTCTAGATTACGAAGGATTCATCTATGTCAAAAAATTCAGTGTGAGATATGTCCACCATGGACGACCGAATTTTTTGCATCTGCTCAACTTCAATTTCAATTTGCAGTTTTCCACTTTCAGTTTCAGGTTCCTCCGCGCGGCCTGCATTGTTTTTTCTCTTCTTCATCAGTGGAACTTTGTGAGAACTATCAATATTTATGCGACGAGGGTTCTTATCTCCTCCTCCATTCGAAGAGTTTTGGTTTTCTTTCTTGCTGGGATGGACCGTCGAAGAGATGCTCCATGGTGTCGTGCTCTTGGGAGTATTCGTGTGTGAGGAGAAATTTCAAACCGAATCAAAAGCAACTGAAAAGTAATGGGATAAATAGAAAAAAAGAATGCATGTTTTAGATGAGAATTTCGTGTAAAATAATAACTAACGTTATAATATATTTTGGTAATAAAAATTGTACGATTACTTATATAGGATGCCATTAACAAGGTATACACCAATCAATTGAAGTAAGAAAAATATAAAATGAAAACATTAATAAGAATTATCATGTGAGGATCGTTGATATGGAGCTGGATTCACAGCCTGCAGAAGAAGTCAATGTAGCCTTGTACAGACTGATTGGCAAGTCGTCGGAGATGTAACCATTTGGTGAGAACATGATTGAGATAGCCTGGGGGGTAGAAGTGTTCCTGCAAGGCATGAAAGAATGCATCCCAAGAATATATACTTCCATTCATCGGAGAATGTGGTGTATTGAGCTCCACGACCAATTATGAATTTTCCAATTGGTTGTTCCACCAAGTTTGCACTATCCCTTCGAGCTGTAGGCTAGCGATCTGCAATTTAGTGGATCTTCCATCTCCAAGGAAATCTTGAAGTATGTGGAGAGGCTATGGATCCAGGAATCAGACCATTTCACCATTCATTTCTTTAGCGAACTTGGGTAATTGAAAGCGTGTGTCCAGATGCATGGTTGCTGGAGTCCGACACTATTGGAGTCAATGTAATTCATGGAGAGATAACGCCGATACTTCAACGGGACTTGACGTGGCTACACTAGACTCATCGCTGGAGAATTCTCTTCGACGCGTCATGGTCTTCGAGGATGGAAGAGGGGTAGCATATCCTCTTGAAAGAAGAGGTGTGAGCTACCAAAGGGGACACTGAGGAGGGCACGTGAGTAACCATGAGAAGGGAAAAAATGCTTCACCAATGCAAAGGCACAAAAGAAACCTAAGAAGGGTGACCGGGATGCTCTAAGAAAGAGCGTGAAGAATTAGCTTAAGATCACAGAGAAAAATGTGAATTTTGTGGATGTTTTATCCGTCTTCTCCTTCTTCTTTGTGTGCGAAAACTTCCCCAAGGCACACGCTCTGATACCAATTGATCTATATGGTGATGGAAAACAAAGAGGGCACACTCAAATGTTTGAAGGACACACTCAACAAACAATGAATCACTTCAAGAGAGGGCACACTTGTTACTTGAAGTCACTCTCAACAAACAACGACTCACCTCAAGAGAGGGCGCATTTGTTGTTTGAAGGGTGCACTTAACATACATCAACTCACTTCAAGAGAGGGGGCACTTGTTTACCTAATGTGTACTCCCTCAAAACACATACACAACAAGCAAACAACCGAATGATGGATAGGGTGCACCAGTCCCTTGGTGCGCAACAATTCACATGCTCACACATAGCAAAATGAAAATGCAAAGAAGAGAAAGAGGATTCTGAAAGACTTCAAAAAATTTATTAGAGAAAAATGTCCCATTTAATAATGCAGGGCGACTTCTTATAAATAGTAATTGCTGCTTTTATTTTCCGCGACACTCTGCACATTCAAACTGGCGAGAGAAGTTTGTGGAAGCAAAGAACTAACAGAAACTGACTAACCATTTATTTAGACATATCATTGCTTACTATACGGACAAGTCTCTATTACAAATATATAAACTCACTAGCACTCACACAGATCCTAAATTAACATAGTAAATTATTTTAGAACGCCTTGCCTCTCGTACTGGTGAGATCATATTA
>SNQJ01S0155205.1:0-22478 GCA_010110895.2 Picea sitchensis
GGAATTCGATTCACAATCGATGGCCACTCCTACTTCAATTTGGTGCTCATTACCAACGTAGGAGGTGCAGGCGATGTGGAGGCTGTTTCCATCAAGGGTTCCAACACTGGTTGGCAAGCAATGTCCCGCAACTGGGGACAGAAATGGCAGAGCAACTCCTATTTGAATGGGCAGAGTCTGTCCTTTCAGGTCACCACCAGCGATAGCAGAACCGTCACTTCTTATAACGTCGCTGATGCAAATTGGCAATTCGGCCAGACCTTTGAAGGACTACAATTATAAGTTATGTTAACTAAGCAACGAAGCTGAGGCGATGCAAAAATATATAGTGGTTGTTGCCACCCGCTTTAAAGTGATTACTCCTCGGAGAGTTTCTTTGAGTTGAACTCGGGATGCGCAGGTTGCCGCCCACTTCTGATTGTTGCTGCTCTATATAATTAATATATGCATTTCGTAACTTTTCAACTACATAGAAGGCATTGTCACGTTCTTAGTCTGTAAAACTGACTTAAAGATTGATCCGCCCATTACTGCGCTAATTTGGGGCTGTGATATATTCGATCAGTTGCATATTTATCCATTGCGTAAATTGGAGATCACTAAATGTCGGCTGCGGATTTTCTTTTCTTGATTTCTACAGATGGGTTGTAGTTATATTGAGATGTCTCATGTATGTATGTGAAATTATTGAGATCCTCTTCTAAAACGTATCTGGGTTTCCTTGAGCTTCTATTATATATTCAAGCTTTGTAAATAGGGCAATCGAAAGCGGATCGATCGAGTTATTATATCAATTTACAGGTTCAAATTGAAAGGAAATAAGATATTTATATTTTTATAAACTTTTACACTAAAATAAATTTTAATTATTATATCCATATAATTATATAGTTTTTTAATTATTATATCCATATAATTATATAGTTGCATAGGAGCTTGGTAACTAGTAAGTAACGTCTCCAATTGGTTGAGAACTTGAGAGCTTTTTAGAAGATTCAATATTAAAGAAATGGGAGATTGGGAACCAGTTTCCTAAAAAGAAAGCTTTAAATTAAAATATAAAAAATTGTATTCTATTATTACAAATACATAATTTATTACAAATATTTTCATTTTATTTATTCAAAATATCACTATAAAACTAAGACTAAACTAAATTAGACTTAAATATTATTTCAAAACTTAGTTAATAATACCCACTTTATAGTTGTGGATATAAAAAATTTTAATGCATGTAAGTTTCCTTCGAGCCCAAGCTAAACATGAAAGTCAAATAAATCTAACCTATCCATGGAAAACATTTGCTCCACTTTGTACTTAATATCAACCAACCATATCATTGACTTTTAATATATTTTCATATTAAAAGAGTAGTACAATTTTGTTTTTTCCAATAAAAAAATAATAATGCTTCAAATTTACAAAGATGTTTGAAGTTTATATATGTAAAGTTTAATTTTAAAAAGATGTTAAAATTGTATATATGTATTTTCAATTTTCTTAGAAATGCACACACACATGAATGCATGCATGTTCCTAGAAACATGTATGAATTTGTGAGCCTATATCCTTGGCACTCCTCGAACTTTGATGCACGTTTATAAAATCATTTTTGTAGGAACACACATGCATTCATAAGCGTGAGGAGTTGTAGTTTAATTAAAAGATCAACGTGTTGTCGGTTGTACTGTTACACAATTGCACAATGTGTTTTGCAACTTATTTGAGGAGGTGTTGTAGGAGTTTTTGAATGCCAATGTTGACTTCTTCTTTGATTAATTCTAGGTAGGTTTTCTAAACCTTCTTTTTTCGTACTTCATATATTTTTTTTAAATATAATTTAAATAAATAAAAATACTTATGTTCCTCTTTAATTGTAGCATATAAATCACATGGAGCCTACACCTCAACAAAACCTGAACCCACCATAACCAACGCCAAAGGACGATAGATTGAACTCTAAACCACAACTGCCTAATCCAAACTTTGAAATGGATGCAAGGATTTGGTGATTAAGATCCCTAATACAATATTCAAGAAACACTAGAGATCCCACACACCTTTCACTCGCCACATAACTAGATACCATTGTTTCTTCTGTTGCTAATTTCCAAGTCTAGTTATCTCATATTTCCAATTATAGGGATAGGATGTTTGAGTATTATAACATGGGTTTATATAGAAACGAGGCCATAAATATAAACATTTCAAAACAAGATTTGATGACCTTGTTTATTGAGTTCCAAATTGGAACATGGATTTCAGTGACAAAGAAATGAATTTGCATGGATTGATTCACCTAACAAAATTTTTTAAACAACTATATGGATAGGTGGTTCATGGTGTTTGAAAAACCTCCTTGAAATAATAGAGAGGTCCCATTGTATTTCGTTAGAAAATTCTGAGCTAAATTTACCTTAGGTCACCACATCAACTAAATTAACCTTGATGAATTATAGGGGGTGGGTCATGGATCCACAAAAGATAGAGAAAATTCCAGGCATGACCCACTGATAGGGCATTTTCCTTCTAGGTAGAGGCCTAACCCCTCTACCTAGCATCCCCCCATTTTAGAAAACATTAGCCAGACTCAAGGATTCATATCCACCTTGACCTATAACTTATTACAACATAGCATGTTAAATGCATTATCCCACCATGAGGGATATTTAGGTGATGTTGGGGTAGGGGTTGGGCCTTCAAGCCCTATAACAAATTCTATCCAAAAGAGGCCACATGGACACATTTTCCATTTTCATCCGTGTTTATGTGATTCTCATTGATTCTTGAGTTATGAGAAAACAATTATGGGTCGATGGAGGCCACTGAACGTGATATTTTCATGGAAGAGGTTAGTGTTGAATCATCTCTTTGTTCTTCACTAATTATATATAATTACAAATCACTAGTTTTATGTATAATTTATTTTGTGATTTTGTTATATATTGAATTATTACATGTGTGCAGTTTCTATGATCTAATAGTATACCTTCATCGCCTTGAGATGCATCAATGATAGTTTCTATCACTAGTACAATAGTATAAACAACTTTTTCGTTTACCGTACCACACACGTAGGTATTATAAAACTTTGTGTAACAATAATATTTGTCCTATAAAAGTTTTTAATTGTTGAATAGATCATCCCAACTAGGGTAAAATCCATCAAAGAATTATCTCAATCCTTCATCATTGGATCAAGATTGAAATATAGCAAATATATGCACAAAGATATGCACAAATTCCATTTAATTGAAAATGTAAATGTGAAGTAATCCAAAACATATGGTGTCCCTTTGCTTCCATACATTTGCAATGTAAATTTAATTTGTAAATAAAACAATCATAATTATCACCATGTTTTTCCAAGTCTATAGATCGAATGGATGTAATCCTTTATTAATCATAAAAACATTCCCTTATTTCAATATTAATTTTTTGGATAGGGATCCTAGAATATTCCAGTACTTCATCCTCCTACTTGGAACACATATTCTTGATCTATCACCAAGGTGATACTCCTAATGGGACCATTACCTCACTTGAGGACGTGTTAAGTTTCCCTTCAGTCATTATACCTTCATAATAATTGAAACAAACATGTAGTTGCATGTGTTCAACCTCTATGAGTTCTTTCATACTCCATCCATCATTGCCAAGCCCTTGGATAGAATATACCATCTCGTGAAGGAGTTACACACCTATCCCTTTATTTTACAACCCAAAGTGACCCAAAGGCTCTTTGATGGAATCTACAAATTCATATTGGGAAAGAGATGAAATTGATACCTTTATTTCCTCAATCATCATACATGCATATTCACTAGAGATGAAGGTATTTTCTTCCTTCAAATCCTTTGTCTCTCTCTAAAATTTGGACCATAATGTCTCTTAGGATGCCACTTCTTTCTTGATATTTTCCAACGATACAACCAAGAGGAAGAGGCGGGGGGAGACTGGGAACCATTTCCTTAATCATATAGTGAAAGTAAATAAATCTGAAGTAGAAAAAATTATTATAATAAATAAGGAGATTGAGGAAAGATAGGCCTCAATCCAATTAATGAATGAAAGCTTAAAACCTATTTGTAAAATGAAAAATTAGTACCAATTTCTTACTCTATCATATGCCTATAAATGGCCTAATTTGATAATAAAGTCTAAGATTTTTTTGAATTTATGGTGTGCATGGAATACTGAGACATTCCAATAGAAACATGTATTTTCCTTCATCTCAATAAACCAAATTGTTCTCTATAAATATATTCTAACAAGACATGTCCTTAAAAAAAAATTCTATGAGCTTTGTTGTTATTTTCTAAATTGTGTTTCTTAGTCATATAATTCTGAAGTCATCAAAAGAGGTTGGAGAGTCCTTCTTGGGGATGAATACTATAAAACTATCCTTGAATAATCTTGAAATATAAAAATTACTCCATTCTTTCACTTCACTCAAAATATCATTCTCTATAAGGTCATGGAATCCTATGAATAAATTGATTCACCAACCATCCAAGGTTGGTGTCTTATATCCATTTGAAAACATTGTACTACCTCTGTTAGATCTTCCATAGATACTTCCTCCATGAATTCAATGTTTTGTTCATCATTAATGAAACTTGGAAGATATGAAGTAATGGATACAACTTCAAATAAATTAACCTCAATAGGGTCTTTACGCAGTTCCTCAAACTGCCTCAATCCTACATCTACAATATTCTTGTTCACTGACACAATTTTGTCATTAGTGTTTCTAATTTTCCAATTTTTGTTTCTGATCTTCCCCATGGTAGCATAATTATGTTAGAAGTTGGTTTTTTCATCCCTGTAGTTTATCCAAATCACCTTACTCATATACCTCCAGTTCTCCTCCTCCCATTTCAATAATTTTTGTTCTTTCTTTGAGAAGAATCCTATGGTTCTTCCTCATAGGAATTTTCTATCCTCAATTCAATTTATTATAAGGCACTCTATCCATTTTACTTCCATTTTTCTAATCTTGAGTCAATTTATTAATGTTTACAAGGTTATGTTGAAATTATTTCATAGCTACTTCCCCATCCTTGATGAAATGTTTTGATTCCTTAGCTGCTGAATCTCTGCATTCTTCATTTGTAGGCCAAAAGGAGTTGATTTTTTATAGGGTGAGGGGTTTCTTTTCTTCTCTATACATATGACGTAAGATTGGGCTATGGTTTGAATAACCCCTTATAACAAGACAAGATCTAACCCTTTCATTTTCTTCCAAAAACCGTTCTTAGATTAAGCACCTATCCAACGTAAGAAAGAATGAGAGGCTTCCTATCACTACTTCAAACACTGGTAAAAGTGACTAAAGGGTCAAAAGGGGCATGCCATTCTCACCAACATAAATTCTTCTCTACATAATTAAAAGTGTAATGTATATGTAATTCTCATTCAATCAAGTTCAAAATTATTTTATTTCTATTCATCCATATTAATAGGAAATGTGTACAAATACACATAAGTTATCAATATCGTCAACTTAGTAGGATTTATAAGTTTGAATTTTTGCAAATGAGAATTTTTTTATGAGAAATTCATTATAATTTTGTTTTGTTTCTATAGGTTGTGACTTCATAGAGGGATGAACCACAACCTCTTGGTATCAACAGATCACCCCATTCACACATATCTTTTGTTGAGTTAAATCTTGCTTCAATGTGAAATTTGTTATCCTATTTTTGTTGACTTTCACATTTTTGTACTAATAAAAATAAATTATAAATGTTTATGTAGGCACCATCATTCTTCATCCTTTCCCCATCCATCCTATAGGCATATAATACATGTTGGGTTATGTGGTAAGTCCAGTATTTGGCCACCCTTTTTGTTTATGTGTTATATTATTCGGATGATTGTGTGATGCAAGAGCATCGCCAGCAAGGCAAGCGCAAGCGAAAGACAGTTGGAAATGCACCAATGCGTATTTTGAAGATTTTTGAATTTGAAATGATGAAGCATTAATGTAATATCTGGAAAATATATTTTTCTTTTATGGTTTGGAGATTGTAACACAGATCTTGAGTGGTTTCTCTCATCTGTCGATTGTAGGAATTTATTGTAATAAATGTAAAGTAGTTGTAGGATAGCTTAGAGCTGTAGGAGGGAAAACTCTAGAAATCTCCCTCGTATGTATTATATTGTATTATTATTCTCATTGGAAAAAAGAGTAGAAGCTTAGAGTTGTAGGGAAAGAGAGAGAAGAGAAGAACAAAGATTGTAGGAGATTGTATCAGCAAATAGTTGTTGCTATAGAACCCATGTACATATGCACTTGGATTAATATAAGGGAGCTTTGGTCCAACTTCATGGTGTTTATGAATCCTGTTTACATCTATTGAATGGTATTTTTACAGTTAAATTCAGTCTCTGTTATGCATTTGTTTCAATGCTATGTGTATGCATGATTTCATGTTGAATTTATGAAGTCTGTGAGAGGAAGGAGTATGATTTTCAATTGTTTCTCTTCCTCAAAAGTCCTACAAGGAGTGCAGTGAAAATCTACAAGGAGTGCATTGACAAGACTCTAAGTTTTACCTCAGATAAGCTCAGGAGAGATACCGTTGGTTCTCATACCAGTAGAAGTGCAAGGATAGCACAGATACGTGAAAAGTGTGCGCAGGTAGGTTGAGGTATTAGACTTTTCCAACCAAGTGAATGGTTGAAGAGCTTCTATCGCAAGGGGTGCAAAGAACTAAGAAGTTCATATAATCAGAGATTATCAAAAGTCCGCAAGGAGTGTGAGCAAAATCCCTTAGAATCCTTGAGGTTGTAGCAAGAACCAAGCTAAGGAGGGATAGAGACTTTGAAGAGTTTGAAGGCAAGACAAGGGTTGAGTTCACCTCGCAGAAATCAATATCAGAAGGAGACGTCGAGTTATTTGTCTAGGAACATCGAGAACTTGAACGGGTGGTTGAAATTATCAGAGGGAGAACTATAGATTCATTGTGGACCATTGGATCCAGTGGATCAGCGGAGAAGTTAACATCGAGTGTCTTTCAACACTCACAAGCTTAGGACGAATAGTAATCGTTAGATTTGGATCAACGGGAGCCATTGATCTTGTGGTTTTGAATTTCGGCATTTCAGGAATCCGATTGTGGAGAAGGTCATGACTTGGAGGTCTCGAGTTACGAAATCCCGATACGTGAAATCCCAACATAACTTGGACCGTCAGATCATAGAAAACTCATAGTCGTCGATCTAAGGAGAAGAAATTGTGAGTTCAAACTTCTGGAGACAGGACAGGAGTCGCATCGTGAACTCACAAGCCACGAAATCCCAACGTGCTCAGAAATGGACCCCAGGGTTAGATTGGAGGTCACATGGTTGAGTCATAAGGAAGGCGTTAAGGATCCATAAGCCCATTTCAGAGTTTTAGGAGCCGAAGAAGTTAGAGGCTCTCACAATAGGAATCGCGAAGTCACGAAACCCGAAACACATATTCGGGTGAAGGTCGTCGTCACATCGTTTGGTCACGTGGAGTAGAGGTTCACGCCTAGCGCTTGTTCACATAGGGGTAACTTCTAAGAAGTACCCGTGGTTATATGTGAAAAGGTTTCATTGGGAACTAAAGAGCCATTTCAACTCAAGGAAATATAAATATCCAAAGACTGGGAGGTCACGTAGAACCTGCTAAGGTAGGGGTGTTGCGTCAAGTGGTATCAGAGATTATAATCATTGTTTTATGTAGGAAAGACAGGACAGAAGGCAAGTTGTGATACGAATTCTACATGGAACATATTTAAACAATGCCACCAAGAAGACGTCAACATCGACCAATGCCTGATCCAGTCGTGGAAAGGGAAATGACAGAACTTCGTACTCGATTGGATGCTATGGAGACAACACATAGGCCAACAACTAATACTGGAGATATCAGTGAGGCCGAAAGAGAAAATGAGGCTGGATTCGAAGAAGAATTTGTAGCCGAAGATGCTGCGGAGGAACGTCTATTCAAAGTTGTTGCAAGAATAGGGGCCAGAGAAAAAATGGACATCCCGATATATTAAGGCAACTTAGACGTTGAGGAGCTGCTATATTGGTTTAGAGATCTGTAAAATTACTTTGACTATGAAGATATCGAAGAAGATAAGAAAGTAAAGCATGTTGTCACTAGACTGAAAGGGCATGCAACACTGTGGTGGGATGAACTGTAGGCTGACAGGTGTTGCAAAGGAAAACAAAGAATCAAAAGTTGGGACAAGATGGTCTCCAAGATGAAAGCCAGGTTTATACCCAGAGATTACCAAATTAATCTGTTCTGAAGAATGCAGAATTTGAGACAGAAGGGGATGACAGTGAAGGAATACATTGAGGATTTTTACAGACTCAACATAAGAGCAGGGCATCATGAGAGTGATGATGACAAAGTCGTCAGATACATGAATGGATTGAGATATGAAACTAAATATGAGATGAGCATGGTGACAATAAGAAATATAGAATATGCTTATCAAATTTCTTCAAAGGCATAAGAGAAATTGGCCCAAAAGAAAGGTCAAAAGGGCAGAGGTAGAAGTCAGATAAGAGGCAAAGCAATTTCCTAGGATAGAGTACAGAATCCCAAAGATGAAGATACAAAACCTCATAACTACCCAGAAAGAGTAGGAAGCTCACAAGGAGGTCAATATGCCAATAGGAGCACTTTTCCCCACGCAAAAGGAAGAGGCAGAGGTGGTGAAATAAAGTGTTTTGTCTGTTGAAAGATCGAACACAAATATTTTGAATGTCCCAATAGAAAAAGAGATGGAGGAGGTGAATCTCAAATTTCATAAGCGTAAAGGCGAAATGTTGAGGTAGAAGACGCAGAAGGCGAAAGATCCTTAATGATGAGGAAATTTCTCTTGAAGCCAGAGAAGGAGATAGAGAATCCAACCCAAAGGAACAGTTTTTTCAAAACTGCTTGCAAGACCAAGGATAGGGTATGCAAGGTGATAGTGGACAGTGGAATATAGTATCCACAGAAATGGTGGAGAATCTAGAATTGGAAACAGTTGCACATCCGAGCCCATACAAAGTTTCGTGGTTGAAAAAAGGACATCAGGTAACAATCACTAAACAATTTTTAGTTGAGTTTAAGATAGGGGGATACAGAGATGAGATTTTATGTGATGTTATTCCCATGAATGTCTGTCATCTTTTGTTGGGGATACCATGGCAATATGACATAAATGTTGTTCATTATGGAAGAGAGAACACATATACCTTTGAAAAGAATCGTAGGATGCATATGATGTTGTCGATTGAAGACAAGAAGGTGAAGGAAGAAACAAGGAATACTATACTTCTCATGAGTGGGAAGGAACTTCTGGATGAAGTCGAGAAGGAAGAAGACATGCAGTTTGTTGTGGTGAGAAAACCTAGAGTCATCTTGACCAGTACTTCGATAGATGATCTACCTGAAGAAATTCGGGAACTGCTGGAGAATTTCGCTGATATAGTGGTGGATGATTTACCTTGTTCGTTGCCAACCATCAACAGTATAAGACATCACATTGACCTTATACTAGGGGCAAGTTTACTAAACAAATAAGCGTACATATTGACGCCGCACGAGAATGAATAAGTTAAGAAGCAAGTCCAAGATTTGATGGACAAAGGGTTGATTAGAGAAATCTTGAGTCCATGCGCTATACCAACGGTGTTAAGTCCAAAGAAGGATGGTGGGTGGAGAATGTGTAAAAACTCAAGGGATATAAACAAAATCACCATCAGGTATAGATTTCCTTTACCGAGGATGGATGACTTGATGGATTTCTTGAGTGGAGCAATTTTTTTTTCAAAAATTGATTTGAAAAGTGGATATCATCAGATTAGAATGAGGGCAGGTGATGAATGGAAGACAACATTCAAGACGAATGAAGGATTATATGAATGGATTTTCATGCCATTTGGTTTGACGAATGCGCCAAGTACTTTCATGAGGTTGATGAATGACATCTTGAGGGATTTCATTGGAAAATTTGTAATTGTGTATCTTGATGATATATCGATATTCAATAAGACTGAGGAAGAACACTTGAGACACCTAACTCTAGTAATGAGGAGGTTGCAGCAAGAGAAGTTGCTGATAAATTTGAAGAAGTCATCTTTCATGAAGAAAGAGCTCATTTATTTAGTGTTTGTGATCTCTTTGAATCAGTTTAAGATGGATCCTGAGAAGGTAAAAGAGATCAAAGAATGGCCGTCACCGAGGAATATCTTTGAAGTCAGAAGCTTCCATGGATTAGCCAGTTTTTACAGGAAGTTCATCATAAATTTTAGTGGAATTTCTACGCCAATGATGGACACAGTCAAGAAAAGACATAAATCTTTTCATTGGATAGAAGAAGAAGAGAAAAGTTTCAAGTTGTTGAAAGAGAAGATAATTGGAGAACCAATTCTGGTTCCGCCAGATTTCAGTAAAATATTTCAAGTGAGATGTGACACAAGTGGATTTGCGGTTGGAGCATTCTTAAGTCAAGACAATAGAACAGTTGCATACTTCAGTGAGAATCTGAATGATGCCAAAAGAAATTATTTCACGTATGATAAAGAATTTTATGAAGTCATACAAGAACTCAATAAATGGAGACACTACTTGGTTCCGAAAGAGTTTGTTTTGTATAGAGACAACAATGTTTTACAATTCGTAACCAGATAAGAGAAATTGAACCAAACACATGCAAAATGGGTTGAATTTATGCAAAACTTTACTTTTGTTATAAAGCACATTTCTGGAACTACTAACAAGGTTGTTGATGCATTGAGTAGAAAATGTTTGATTTTGCAGGAGTTTCGTGTGAAGACCTTAGGTTTTGAAAACCTTAAGGATACGTATAGAGATGATTCAGATTTTAGGGATGCTTATGGGGCATGTGAGAATCGTGTTCTGAGATATAGAAGCCAATGGGTTGAATATTTGTTCCAGGATGGATTGCTATTCAAAGGAAATCAATTATGTATCCCGAAGAGTTCTATGAGAGAAAACCTATTAAAGGAAAATCATAGTGGGGGATTGGTTGGACATTTTAGCCATAATAAAACATTTTTGCAACTGAACAGTTTATATTATTGGCTAGGGATGAGAACATATGTCAAGAAGTTTGTCAACAAATGTAGAATTTGCCAGCACACAAAGGGGAAATGGTAGAATACAGGGTTATATCAACCGTTGCCAGTACCAGAGAAGTCATGGGATGCGGTAAGCATGGATTATGTTTTAGGACTACCGAGGACACAAAGGGGTTTTGATACCATCTTCCTGGTGGTCGATAGATTTTAAAAAATGGAACATTTCATTCCATGTCAAAAAACCAATGATGCAACACACATTGCAAATCTGTTTTTCAAAGAAGTTGTTCGACTTCATTGTTTACCCAAGAGTATTGTGTTGGATTGAGATACCAAATTTGTTTTTCATTTTTGGAGGACACTATGGAAAAAGATAGGGACAAGTTTATATTTTATCTCAACATATCACCCTAAGATGGATGGACAGACTGAGGTAGTAAATCAAAGTTTGGGAGACTTATTGAGGAGTTTAGTAGCTGAACATCATAGTCAGTGAGATCATATTCTGCCGCAAGCGGAATTTTCATATAATGAATCACCTAAGTAGAGCACATGATAGAGCCCATTCCAGATAATGTATGGAATGTAGCCAAGAGGAGTATCTGAGTTGAGGGACTTAGAGAAAAATGAGTTCAAAAGTGTTGGAGCATAAGATTTTGCAGGAGAGATGCAGGAGATCCACAATAAGATCAAAGAGTGGTTGCAAAATTCTAACCAGGAGTACAAGCACAGAGCATATCAGCACAAAAGAGAGCTTCAGTTCGAAGTGGGAGATTTTTTCTTAGTGCACTTGAGGAAAGAAATATTACCATATGAAAAATATAGGGTCATGTAAAATCAGGAGAAAATTTGAGGCAAATTCTTTTGAGATAGAATTGCCAGATGATGTGGGCATATCAACCAGATTCAACGTAGCGGATATGTACCCTTACAGAGAAGATGAAGTGAGAGGAGCAAAGACTCAGAAGGAATTCCATTGGGTCAAACAACTTCCTGTATCTGAAAAGACGCAGATAGAAAAGATCATTGATCCAAGAGTTAGCAAGAAGACCCGAAGGAATACATATTTTGAATACTTGGTAAAGTGGAAGAGACACCTGATTGAAGATGCCAGTTGGGAAAGCGAAGAGGAGATCCATAAACATGGACAGACAGTGCAAGAGCTCATGAACAGGAGTTCATGATTTTTTCAGCCATAGGAGTATGATGCAGGAGCATCGCCAGTAAGGGAAGCGCGAGCGAAAGACAGTTGGAAATGCACCAACACGTATTTTGAAGATTTTTTGAACTTGAAAACACGAAGCATTAATGTAATATCTGGAAAATATATTTTTCTTTTGTGGTTTGGAGATTGTAATGCAGATCTTGAGCGGTTGCTCTTATCTGTCAGTTGTAGTCATTTATTGTAATAAATGTAAAGTAGTTGTAGGCTTTAATTTGATTAGATAGCTTAGAGTTGTATGAGGGAAAACTCTAGAAATCTCCCTCGTATGTATTGTATTGTATTATTATTCTCATTGGGAAAAAGAGTAGAAGCTTAGAGTTGTAGGGCATGAGAGAGCAGAGAAGAACAAAGATTGTGGGAGGTTGTATGAGTAGATATTTGTTGCTATAGAACCCATGTACAGATGCAATTGGATTAATATAAGGAATCTTTGATCCAACTTCATGGTGTTTATGAATCCTGTTTACATATATTGAATGGTATGTTTACAGTTAAATTCAGTCTCTTTTATGCATTGGTTTCAATGCTATGTGTATGCATGATTTCATGTTGAATGTATGAAGTCTGTTAGAGGAAGGATTATGAGTTTCAATTATTTCTCTTCCTAAGAATTCTTGCAAGGAGTGCAATGAAAGTATGCAAGGAGTGCGTTGACAAGACTCTGAGTTTTACCTCATATAAGCTCAGGAGAGATACCGTTGTTTCTCTTACCAGTAGAAGTGCAAGGATAGCATAGAGTCATGCAAGGTGTGCACAGGTAGGTTGAGGTCTTAGACTTTTCCAACCAAGTGAATGGTTGAAGATATTTTGTCGCAAGGGGTGCATAGAACTAAGAAATTCAGATAATCAAAGATTATTGAAAGTTCACAAGGAGTGTAGACATAATCCCTTAGAATCCTTGAGATTGCAGCAAGAACCAAGCTCAAGAGGTATAGAGACTTTGAAGAGATGGAAGGGAAGACGAGGGTTGAATTCACCTCATAGAAATCAAGCTCAGAAGGAGACGTCGAGCTATTTGGCCAGGAGCATCGAGAACTTGAATGGAAGGTTCAAATTTTCAGAGGGAGAACTATTGATTCGTCATGGACCGTTGGATATAGTGGATCAACAGAGAAGTTAAGGACGATTTTATTTCAACACTCGCAATCTCAGGAGGAATAATCATCATTAGATTTGGATCAACATGAGCCATTGATATTGTGGTTTTGAATTTTGACATTTCGGGAATCGAAGTGTGGAGAAGGTCGTGAATCAGAGGTCTCAAGTTACAAAATCCTGATATGTGAAATCCCAACATAACCTAGACCGTCATATTGTAGAAATATCAGAGTCATCGATTTGAGGAGAAGAAGTCGTGAGTTTGTAATTATGGAGATAGGACAAGAGTCGCATCGCAAACTTACGAGCCACGAAATCCCAACACGCTCAGAAGTGGACCCCAGGGTTACATTGGAGGTCACATGGTTGAGGCGTAAGGGAGGATTTAAGGATCCATAAGCCCATTTTGGGGTTTCTGGAGTCAAATAAGTCAGAGGGACTCACAATAGGAATCATGAAGTCGTGAAACCCAAAACACCATTTCGGGTGAAGGTCACAGTCACATCGGTTGGTCACGTGGAGAGGAGGTTTGCGCCTAGCACTTGTTCACACATGCGTAACTTTTAAGAAGGACCTGTGGTTATATGTGCGAAGGTTCTGGTGGGAAATAAAGAGCCATTTCGGCTCAAGGGAATAGAAAGATCCAAAGACCGGGAGGTCACGCAGAACTTTTTGAGGTAGGGGTGTTGCATCATTGTGGGTCCCCCTATTATGGGCTTCAAGGGTGCATGCCCTAAAAATAAATTGGGGGGTTTATTCCCCAAAGTTTTGGGTGGTCTTTTTCCTTTGGCGGGGGATTTTTTTCTCATTTGGTGGTTTAGTGGTGCATGTTATTTCAGCCCATGGTTTTATAATTTCGGTTAAGGAATTAGGGTTTTAATATAATATAGGGAAATGGATTGGGATCCTTTTGGATGTCACAAGATCATATATATTGTATTGTAGGCAATGAAAGTTGATGATGAGTATAATTAGAGGTGTGACTCTAAAACAGGTTGTTGGTGTTCCTGAATGGCTTTCTAGGTTAAATCTTTGTGTATGTGTGATTGCAATTGTTTTATTTTTTGTGTTAAGAATATGTGTGTGCATTGCATCAATGTAAAAGGTTTTAAACTTACATCTGGTATCAGAGAAGTTATTGTCTTCAAGGGGATACCTTTTTGGATAGTGTTTTGGATCGGGTCTATGATAAACCTTATCAAATTGGGAGCTCTATGGTATAAATTATTATGGTGAAAAGAAAGGGAGAGTGGTTCAAAAATAAAGATAAAAAAATTTAATGGGAAAAGTTTTGATCCATGGAAAATCAAGATCAAAGATATTGGTAGAAAAATATCAATGGGTTTTTGTAGATCTACGTACTGCACCTACGGAAATTTCAACAAATACTGAAAAAAGTTGGATTGGAATTCAAAGATGGTTTAAAGAGAAATGGTGTTGCTGAGGGGAGTTTAGATTGGAACTTTGTATAATATGTTGGGAAGAACTATTAATAACGGGTGCAATAGTTCCATTGTTCCCAATATTGAATATGAAGAAGGAAAAAATCCTCCAGTGTTTGGAGAAAATACTATGTTGTTGCATCAAAGACTAGGGAATATTAGAGAGAATGGGATTTGAGTACTGCATGGTAAATATATGGTTGAAGGTTTGTCGAATTTCTCTATGGATATTTATTTCCATGAACATTTATTGTATGGAAAGAATAGTCAGGAAAGGTTCTCCTATGGCGTTATGAGGGTAGGGGTAATTTTACATTTGGTGCACATTGATGTGTTTTCACCTGTGATGATTCCATCACTATATAAATATGTGTAGTATGTCTCATTTGTAGATAAATTATCGAGGAATACATGGATTTATTTCCTTAAGAAGAAATTTAAATTATTTCACAAATTTAAAGAGTTTATGGCTCTTGTGGAAAATAAAAAAGAGAAAAAAATTAAGGTGTTGAGGATGGATAATGGTGGGGAATTATACGAGAATGAATTCGAGGAATTATGTAAGAAATGTCACATAGAAATGCAGCAGAATACTCCATACACACCTTAGAATAATGGATTTACAGAAATGATGAACATGATGTCAATGGAAAGACAAAGGAGCATGCTAAGTGGTGTCGGTTTGCGATAGTAATTTTGGGCAGAGATAGTCGAAACTACATGTTGCTTGATAAATTGATCACCCTCATCATTGTTGGATGAAATGACTCTGCACAAGGTATGGAATGCTAAGAAACCATTCAATACAGTTGACAGGGAAGATAGTGATGTCAGCATGTTGATGTGGCGGAACGAGAGGTTTCCATGTGTGACTCAGTTTTGGTGTTTTTCGACACCTAGTTGGACCAGTAAAAATTTTCCATGTGGAATCTATACGATGATGTGGAATAAAAGTGGAAGGTGATTAGATGATGAGTTGGTAGATGATACAAGCAGGGTCACTATACAACTGGTTGATCAACCAAATATTTCCACGTGGCATTATTCGATTGGCCAATATTGGCTAAGGGGCATCAAAAAGGTTGGATTCGAAGGGAATCAAGCCCCCGATATGCATGGGAATATTCCAAAGACCTAAATATATGCTCCGACTGGTTTTCCAACCAAACTGTTTATTAAAACAAATGAGAATATTTATATTAAATTTAAATAACTATCCAGGGAATATAGTGGAGCGAGCAAGGTTCGACCCTCGACCTACACTATATTAAACTAGTGCATAGACATTGTACGGGCATGTAATCGCATGTATAAGTATGACATAAATTTTGAGGCGGGAATTTGGACAAATAAAAAAGCTGTACCATTTTCTCGAAGTGCATTCCAAGGAGGGTCTTTGGGAACTGTGTCCAAATATGGGCAAGTTTATACTCATTTTTCTCAATTTTCCAAGAGGAGTATGATGGTGATGTCAATTTTTTTCTAAAGTACTATGTATGGAAATTTAAGTACATTTTGTCTTATATGAGAGCCACAGTTGCGCTTAGTGTGTTAGAGGGGGTATTTCGGCACCTATTCAGAACAAAGTTGAGTTTATACTCATTTTTCTCATAATTTCAAAAGGAATTTAGTGGTGACATTTGTTTCTGGGATTGAGCAACATAATTGAAGGGTATCCTCAAATTGTTAGATGTCAATGTGTCTTTAAAGACTAATTAACATCTAAGTATTTTCATATCAATTTGGTATCAGAGCTCTAATCAAGTTGGTATCAGAGCTGGTTTGACAAGTGCTTGCAACTGAATGCTTACGTGGCCAAAACTCAAGCTAGCTGAAGGCACACTTAAAGAATCCTTGTTTCACAGCACAAATCCCTTTGTTGCAAAGGGTCCCCATGAGAAAAGTTGTAATCAAATAAGGATTAAAAAATACATAAATCGATGGATTCTGAAGGATAACTCTGAATTGAGAATGCAACTACAGTACTTCGAGGATGAGAAGCAACAGATTCAACACTGGTTGGTATGCCATGAGGAATTTATCAGAGGAATTATTCAAGAATTTGAAAGTGAGTTGCAGTATAAATACAAGATGTTGACATAATTCCATAAAATTGAGCAAGTGGAGAAGGAAAAGGATACAATGCAAAAGAAACCATCTTCTACAAAATTTTACAAATGGTAACCGATGTATGCCATGAAAATGATCCATCGTGTTATTTTTCTTCCCATCAAGACAAAAATGCTTCTTTGAATGAATTTAAGGGACATCCTTATGGTATTGTATTTAAGCTACTAACAAAGATGGGATATGATGGAAAGGGTGTTGGCATCAATGGTAAAATAATGACTAATCCCATACAAGCATATGGAAGACCTCATTATGATGGATTGGGATATGACAAAGAAGGAGATGGAGAATGCTCAAATACAACCGAAGTAAGGGAAGCGTCAAATGAAGAGGTTCATATACTTCATAAGTTGTTAGTTCTACCAGAACAAACTTCTAGCCATGGGAAATATATCAAATGTGAAGCATCTCCAAGAAGAAGCGAGGATTCCAAGGAAGGAATAAATACATTTCCACTTCTGAGACTAGCATAAAGGGAAGTCCTAAAAGGTTTGATAACCATCCCAATGTTTTCCTTAATCATTGAAAGAATGATCCAGTAACACGAAACTTATGGTCAATGTGTGCATGTGTTTTTTGTGGATTTAATAACCATTGTATGGAGAAATGTTGAAAGAGAAAATCCTTGCAGGAGAAGTCATCCAAGAAGGAGGTAAGAAGAAAAGGTCATTTCCAAAAGAAGAATAGGGAGAATGACACAAAAGGATTGTGGTTGTAGGACATGAACAAGAAATTTTGCAATCATTGTGGTAAGAGTGGTCATTGGATTGAAAAGTGTTGGACACTTCATCCACAACTTTTTCCAAAATAGAACTAGGAAGATGTGAAAGAAATTACAAGGAGAAAGTAGCAGCCTCAGCTGAAATTGATAATATTGCTGAGAAATTCGAGAAGGAATTATTTTTAATGGATTGTCTTAGTAATATAGTGTATGAAGACATTGAAGTAGGGTTTGTGGGTAATGGATAATCTCACCACATGACAAGAATGAGGTAAATATTCCTTACCTTCTCATAAATAGACTCAAACTGCTATGAAGGATCTCAGACTAATACGAGACATGAAGTAAGAGGAGTCAGATATGTGATATTCCAGCTCAAGTCAGGAAGATTTCTGGGAATAGAATAGATGTTGTTTGTTCCATAATTGAAAGTGAATTTTCTCTCTGTATCAGCTTTCGAATATGAGGGATATGGAGTTGCGTTCAAGGATGGAAAAGTAATCGTATATTGAGAGAAAACTACTAAGGAGACAACAGTGGTGCTTGGTGTCAGAAATGAGAGATTATATAGGTTACTTGGATGATCTATAATTGGGTATAGTGGTTTCTTGGATTCAATGCCAGAGACAGAGTCAAAGGAAGAGTCATAGGCAGTTTCAGAGACAGGTAGTTGTAAGACTCCTTCCAGTACCGTCAGAAGAAGGATTCCATAAATAATCCCCCCTATCCTTCCCAAGATAGGTATCTGGGAAGATTCCATTTTTGGAAGAAGCCTAAGATGTAACATTAATGTTATCAATTGTAAATAGAAAAGTTAGCATGCATATGTAATCCTTCTAAATTTTGTTTCCAATGTTGTAATAGAGGGATTTATTAGCCACTCTTGGATAATTTCGAGAGTGAGAGGGGTCTTGTAGGGATTTATAATCCTTTTTTGGAAGAGTTGAAGACAACTACTATAATGTTGTCTTATTACCAACTGATGAACTGCATGTGGGTCAAATTTCCTAAGTAATGTCATTATTTTCCTAAAGTGCAAAGGTCATGTAGATCGAGAGTGAGAAGAGCATCGTAGTTATGCAATATCTTCCTAGAGGTGGTAAAGAAATAATATTCTTTGTATGAAGTAAAGAAGTAGAATACTTATTAAATGAATTAAATAAGTAAAATGTATGCTTTATGCTAAGTGTTAGCGTCGGAAGTCACTCCTAGATTGCAGCAGGAGCAGAGCCCGACACCCATCAGTTTATGTCACGATTTGTTTAATGGGGTGATCGAATGGAGGTTAACTCAAACGATGTGGTTCTAACTTGGAAACTAGGCCAGACATGCATGGGCAAGTGAGGTCTTAGATAACTTCAGACAGTGAGTCGTAGTAAGGGTGAGTAGGGGGAAGACTTGTATCAGAAAGATGCAAAGGTCTGTCATAAACATCAGGTTCCTAATAGACTGTGGAAGAAGACATCCAAACGCATGATCTTCCTACGTTCAAACACTGAAAACCAGAGAAAACAATAATGCCATAATAAATCCTTTATCACAACAGAGTTTCCATAATTCGTGCGAATCAGTCGATCACAAACTCTCTTAGCATGAGATGAAAACTTAGATGGAGTAAGAAGACTGTCTGTTATAAAATAATAAATCTCATATACAGATGCATAACAAGAGAACTAGAATCTGCTAAAATTTTTACAGTCGGGAGCTTCGCTCTACCATCGATACTTCCAAAATACAAAGACTAAGTCTATATACTCAGGAAAATTCATCTCACAGAGGCGTGTCCAGTCACTCAAGGCTTGGTGTCCCTTCAGTCAAACTCGTATTGATATCTTCCTTTAAATGCCACTTTAACTACGCATGGCTCATGTAAGGAGGGTATCTGAGCCATGAAGTGCTCGGCTAGCGTGCACAGACTTCTCTGTCGAGTCGAGGACTTCGGCATGGATTTGTTGGGAGAATCGATACAAAGGACCTCTGCGAGCAGGCGGCTCGCCAAACCCTCCATTCCCCTCATTTAATGAATGAAAGGAGGTTTCAACTACCCGCTCTTGCCTTCATTTACTTCAATACTAGAAACAGTATTAAGATCGGGTCTGATGGCACCTGGAGGTCGCGATGATCCCCTCTGAAACTGAACTCGACACCTTTGGCCTTCTTTATGCATCTCCTTCCTCTCCCCAAGTGACCCTGGGCTGTGACCATATGCTTTCGGCGTTTGCGAATATGAAAGGGCTAATCTTTGTTGATTGAAATGGCGATGAGCGATATGTCGAGACGGCTTAATCTGGCACCACGCGTCCTTCTAGATCTAACGGTTCTTACTTCTCTCGACGATGCCGTGGGTCTGGGTCCGGGATTCTCCCGACACCTCGCGCATCGGAAAATAATGGAGCTGCTCTTTGCGTGTTGGAGTCGCGATGGGCGAAGCGCCGAGATGTCTCTACTTGCTACCAGGTGTCCCCTCTGGATGGACGGCTGAAAACACTTCGCGATACCACGGGCCCCACTTTCTACGCTTTCGGCGCTATCGGGGTTCAGGGTTTCACGATGTTGAACAACATGAAACCCTCACCCCACGAGCTCTAGACCGTCGAAATGCCGACGCAGCTAGATCTTGTGACACGCATCCTTAGGATGAACGGACAAGGGGGAATTCAATATTTACAAGGGAGCTGCGCTCGTTTGCAGGCTCACTTGATATGACCCAGGGCTGAGTCTGTGGGCTCATCGCTAAAGGCGCTTTCGACGTTTCATTGATCGGTACTTCCAAGTGTAATGAGCTAAGGGCTCCATGTTCCCGGAACCCCGATCCGCGATATGCCGACAGGATGCCACATGTCCCAGTTAGATCGGACGATCCGAACCTGCTGATTGAAATACGAGAGTTGTCCTTTGCGTTAAACCTCGGGCAATTCGGTAGCTCCGAAAACCCGATGACCGTTGATCTGCTTTGTAAAATAGACCTTGGATGCTGTCGACGAAATTTTTCCCGCTCGCTTGACCTGCTACATGGAAAAACAGGGATTCTCCCGTGCTACGCTTGGGCATTTTCGTGTGCAATCTACAGCCCTGGGTGCTTCTGCGCCAAATGACAAAAATAATCGCTAACACTAGGCTCCATGGGGGATAGAGTCATCCTTGCGATGCTCTAAGAACTCCCTCCACAGCTTTAGTGCCTTGCTATTGGGCTATGGAGTCACTTATTAAGCCGAAAACATGTAAAAAGAAAATACACGAAGCAAAAAATGACAATATTTACAAACAAAGGAGTCGTTTAAGGCTCAAATAAAACATTTTTTTGGAAAATGACCATTCACTGGGCTGTTGAAAACCCCTTCACCCTCCAGATCCTGCAACCCATATGTGTTGTTGGAGAAAATCTCAGAGATTTTAAAGGGGCCGATCCAGAGGGCGCCGAACTTGCTTTGATTTCCTTTATCTTGTGTGGGTGCATCCCACTTAAATACCAAATCCCCGATCTCAAACTCCTTTTTCCTGACCTTCCTATCAAAAGCCTGTTTGATCTTCTGCTGATGATTGTAAGTTGCCTCCCTCACTTGTTCTCTGATCCGCTGCACTTCCACTATCTGATGAATTCTTCTGATCTGATGAATTCTTCTGATCATATGATCTGGTTCTCCCTTGTAGTCTTGAAATAACTTCGCCACAGGTAAGGCGAGTTGAGTAGGGAAAACCTCTTTTGCTCCGTAGACTAGTTGAAACGGCGAAGTGCCCAGAGACTTCTTCATTGTGACACAATCGGCCCACAAAGAAAATTTCAACTTTGAATCCCAGGCCCTTTTGTTGTCCTCCAATATTCTTTTAATGATCCTTATCAGGCTTTTTTTGGAGGACTCTGGTAAACTGTTGCCTTGGAGATAGTAGGAGGTGGAGTGAACTAGTGAGATATGGAACTGTTCACAGAACTTAATTAGAGGCTCAGACCTGAAAGAAGCAACGTTATTAGTGACGATCCTACTGGGACAACCAAATATGGCTATGATATCCTCTAGGAAGATGATAACTACTTTTTGTGATGCGCTTCTGGTGGGGACAACTTCTATCCACTTGGTGAAATAATCTGTTGTTGTCAGAATCCATCTGTGTTGACCACTTGAGGGAGGATGAATTTCTCCAATGAAGTCCAACCCCCACTGCTAAAAAGGTGTTGGAGATATTATAGGCTTCAATCGCAGCGATTTGAGTTGTTGCTTTCCTGAGAAATTTTTACATTTGGTGCAATCTATGATCTCCCTGCAAACATCGGGGAAGAAAGTGGGCCAGTAATACCCAGCTCGGAGTATCTTGTGGGTTGTGGTCTTCCAGAAATGATGACCTCCGCAAAGGCCGCTATGAAAATCAAACGTAACCTTCTGGGCCTCCTGCGGATCCAGGCATCTCAGAAATACCCCTAGAGGGTCTTTCCAGTACAAGGTTTAGTCAATCAGGCAATACTTGACCGCCTTGAGCTTTAGAGCCCTCNTTTCTTTTTCCCATTCCATTGGGGGGCTTCAACTCCTGCAGAAAATATAGAATGTCTTGATACCAGGAACATTCTGCCAGCGATAAGCCATCTTGAGAGCATTGGCTGGGCGATTCATCTTGCTGAGATCCTGAGTGAGTATTGATGAAACTAACTCCCAAGGCTTCACAGTTGGGTTCATCCAGTAGCTTGGCTAAACCTTGCCCCTTAACCAACTTGGTGGGTTTTATCTCTAAGTCAAATTCCAAAATTTTAGCGATCCATCGGCCTCTTTTCCCATCTACGTCAGGCTGCACA
>SNQJ01S0155206.1:0-19261 GCA_010110895.2 Picea sitchensis
CGGGTTCTCAGGCTGGCGGGCTCAAAATTGGACATCTGATGTTTCGTGCCCTACAAATAGCACCCACAGTTCCGTGATATACAAATTGACAAGTGGAGTTGCAGACTATAGATATACAAATTGATAAGAGGAGTTGCAGACATATCTCTGGAAATTACATGAACATTTCAAAGCATACAATAGAATAGTAATAACGTTTGTTACATGGGTTCGTAGAGAAAAACACAAAAAAAATACCATTCCTGAATTAGTTTGCTTTAAAACAAAGGCTTTTCTTGGAACAGGGATCAGAGTTCGAAACCGCCAACCCGACAACCGCGACCGTAAAATTGGATAGGTATGGAAAGCAACAGTGGTCGGTCAGCTTCATGGTGTCATTATATAGATGGACATAAAGATATGTCAGGCCGCCAATGCTGGAACCCACGATGATAGAAAGGTGACTAAGTATATAACCAGAGAGCCATAATACACAGGAAGAAGAAAAGGGAAAAAGGACTAAGGAGTCCGCGATGGAATTGCAGATCACGGAAATTTTGAGTAGAAGATGTGAACCCGGTAGTCAATTTATATATTGTGAAGGTTCGAATGCCAATTGTTTTGTATCATTGTGTTCAATTGTCACTAGTAAGAGCACAACCAAACTATATTAGGAACGAGAGGAAGTTAGTGAATATGGAAGGCAACAACAGATACTTTGAAACATTTGTGAACCGTGGTAGAACGAAGCTTCGTGCCAACCCGAAACAGTATCCAAGAGTTGGACATTTCATGAACCCAACAACAAGAGGATGCAAAACAGGCTAACAAAGTCTTCGCAGAAGACGTTAGGCCCCGAGGTTCCAATTGTATCGCTCCGAACATTTGAATGCATAATCTGTAACAAGGAAGAGCGGACGATGTGGGAATCCGATAGTGAATTTGTATATTATGGAGGGTGTGATGCCAACTGTTTTGTACCTCTCTGTCCAGTTATCACCACTAAGAGCTAATTTTGTATTGAAAAAAAAAATTAGATATTGTTAGATACTTGACAGGGATTGCCATCCGTAAACAATGGCAATCTCCACCCCGCCAGCCCTGGACTCCATGTGTCAATTTGTATATCGCGGAACTGGGAGCATTGTTTGGAGGACACGAAACAATAGAAATGCAATGTTCAGTCAAGCAATCCATAGGTCTGCTCGTCAATTTGTATATCGCGGAATTTTGGGTGCTATTTGCAGGGCACGGAACAATGGAGGCCCAATTTTGAGCCCGCCCGCCCGAGAACCTGCGATCCAAAATGTGGCTAGGTATGGAATGTGAAATCTGTACATGCTCAATAAAATATCATTTCCATACTTTATAATGCCATAATACACGGGAAGAAAAAAAGGGAAAAAGGACGGAGGAGTCCACAATGGAATTGTAGATCACGCAAATTTTGAGTGGAAGATGTATATCACGGAAGGAAGCAAAGTTGTTGGGGATAGAAAGAAACAACAAATACTTTAAACGAAGTCAATGTATACAAGGAACCCGTGGTGTAATTGTATATCACGGATGTTTTGACTGCAAGATGTATATAACAGAACGATAAACAACCGGGTTCGTAAGCGCCCACCCCGCAGTGACGTCCATAAAATTGCCTAAGTATGGAAAGGAACAATGGTTGGTCAGATCCTTCTTGTGAGGATATGGATGGAGATGAAGACATGTCAGCCCACCAATTCTGGAACCGGATACCATAGAAAGGTGACTAAGTATATATCTAGAAAGCGATAACCAACGGGAAGAAGAAAATGCCAGTTCGTATGCGCCAACCCGGCAACCACGGCCATAAAATTGCCTAGGTGTGCAAAGGAACAGCGGTCGGTCGGATTCGTCATGTGAAGATACAAATGGAAATGAATATATGCTAGCTCGCGAACCCTACAAGCACCCATCATACAAAGATGACTAAGTATAAAACCAGAAAGGCATAATGAATGGGAGAAGGAAAAGGGGATAAGGGATAAGTATCTGACAGTCAAAAAACCTTTTTTTCCATTTATTAATGGCAATATTTTTTAACCCCTACTGGGTTCTCACTAGTAAAAGCATAAACTACAGATCATTGAAGTTCTTTGGCTGCAAGATCTATATGACGAAACAGGGGAGATATTGGTCAGTACCGCGAACCCGGGGCCTGGTGGCCAGATAACAGCCTAAGTATTGGTCAAGAGAAAGGTTTGATATCTATTTCAATATTATTCATACTAATATGTATTAATGGCAAAAGTTTTCATATTTATCTCAATAGTATTCATACTAATATATATTAATGGATTGTTTTTGTTTCAAATGAAAATGATCTCCCAATTTGCAGGATGCTCTTCAGTTCACAAATTTCATTGAAACCACGAAAATTTTGACTGTAAGATGTACATAGAACAACAAGAAACATGAATTTTCATTGTGGTTTCAACGAGATAAAATCCTTATCATCTATTCATCTTGTATTTCTTGCAATGACATGAGAAAACGTTGACTCTCCATAAACATCAATATCTAAATTAAATTAAATGTAATGAAAACTTGGTGTGATTTAATTAATTAAGACAGCTTGAGTCGTCCCTTTATTAATGCCAAGCTTTTCAAATGCCTAGTGAGTTATCAGTAGTTAAAGCATAAATTGCAGAGCACCAAAGCTCTTTGGTTGCACAAACATAATTGCTTAAGCTTTGTAGAAGAGGAAGTTTTTGTATTTATTCCAATAGTATTGATATTAGTATATATGCATGGATATTATCAAATAGAAGAAGTTGTCTTCTTGTAACTCATTAATTCATTCTATTTACGGGACCCGAAGAATGGAAAGAGGACGACTCCTCCAATTTATTTATTTAAATACAAGACCGACGCCACATAAGTATGGCTTATGAAAAATTATTCTTAAATGTAAAATGTAAGCAATGAACATAGCAAGCTTTATTTAAATTGTAGTAGTGGGCAGCAGAAAGAAAAGCTTGTCGTCCATGTTTAACGACACAGAGGAAGAAGGCACAAAATAAAATTAAAAAAAATACAAGAGATTGGAAAATACTATTAAAAAGTAAAGCGGAATTATTCTATATCCAAATAAGATGGGTTACAAAATACAGTTGAGGCTATTTTCCACAATGATTGTGATTTATCCTGCCGCCGACCAATAAAAAATATGTACATTGATGAAGCTTCTTCACAATTATCTTGACATCCAAACCCTTTATTCGTAAAAAAATGAGTTCAATATCAATTTTGGGTTTTCTACTTAATCCTTGCTGCCAACTACATCTATCCCATTTTTTGAACACCTTGTCTCTTCCAGATATGGCCTGCTTGCAATTGTTGGTTATTCAACATTCCATTCTTTGTCAAGTATTAATTTTCCTATGCCGTCAAAAACTTGGGGTTCAAGGTGCTTTCCTTGCAATGTTCCTGACCCTTGACATCTAAGACAACTTAGAAATGTGATTTAGGCCGATTTCAAAGTGGAGGAAGTCGTTTTATGTCACCATAGCTATGGCAAGGGAAAAAAAATCAAGTATGTTGTGACTGGTATTCTCCCTATATTCGATCATCTGTTTGGTTGAAAAACCTGCCTAAAGATTTGTATGTTGAACTTCTTTGCTTTATTATAGTAAATTGGAAGAAACGTCCAACCCAGCTGAAAAAATGCAAATCTGTTGAGGTGCATAACTTCTTTGGGCAGCATAGATCTACCAAGTGCATCATCACCACAGGTCTGTCAAGTGTATCAAATGTTGCAGATCGCATGAGAAACTTTTGTAGTAATAATGTGTCGTGTTATCCACCCATACAGTTTTTGTTACCCGTCTCTAGGTGCATCCGCAAGTGGAGTAATATTTCGCGTCATTTACGAACATGAGGGGCCATTCTGCAAGCCACTGTAAATGCGCTGCCCCCGAGGAAGAAAAAATCTTGTGGAATCTGTAGAATTCGATACACTTGCCAAATCTGTTGTTGGAAGAAGCTATATACTTCAACGAAGAACTATTTTGCACGTGACATGAAAATCCATTACAACTCCTAGCAAGAAAATAGAGAAGTTCAACAAACAAATCTCCAGGCATCCTTTTCAACCAACCAAAGCATCGAACATAGGGAGAACACCAACCAGAACATACTTGTTCTTTTTTTTTCCTCCTCTCTGAATTTATCTTCTATAACAGAGTTTTTTTTTAACTCAAACCTCACGTCACATAAAACCAGTCTCTCTTCTTTCATCTGGGCCTCCATCGCATCTATAAGTTGTCTTACATGTCCATGACCAGGAACATTAGAACAAAGGCACCCTAAAGTGCAACTCTTTAATGAAATGGAAATAAGTATTTAAAAGCAACGTTGGATTATCTTTCGTAGATTTTGTGTTAATTCGTTTTTATGACATATGTTCTTGATATTTTCACTTATTAATGCCAACCTTTCTGAATAGTGACTATTATCATGTATTAAAATTCTCATATCCGAGTAGATTCTCAAATCTCACATCTAAGATATGCACAATATTAAAGAGGGACACAACGTGAAGGCCTCTGTGGGCGACATGTTCGTGGACTATGCTGAAGCTTTTAAGTAAACTAAAAGACCGCAAACAGGGAAAAAAAGAAAAAAATATATTTTTGCAAACTCAAAATTGAGGCAAAAGAAATGACCAGATCCAATAATGTTTGCCTCTCTATTCATTTTAATGGGAGATGTCCTCGACCTTTCCAGTTATTAAAGTCCATTTTTTCACACCTGTCTGGTTGGTTCTGACTTTTGAAAGCATAATCAATGTCTATTGGGAAGGGCGGAAGGTAGYGRGGATGGAGAGGAGTGACAAATGATTTTAAATTTTCTGAACCCGGAAAATCGTGAACCCGCAAAAYTGATCCAGAAACGCAGTTTACAAGAGAAAAACGAAAGGAAGAGAAAAACTATATCGCTCACAYAGCAAAATCTACTCTCATAACTATGAAACCATAGCAAAACATAATCCATGGAAAAAGCATCACCAGCTATGAAATATAGTTTGAGGCTGACACAGTTCCAATCATGATTGCATAAAACCAAACGTGCAAACTACAAGAACACGAACAAGCAAGCAAGAACAACAACAACATGCAAATAAGAAATCAGTGGAGATGCAAAAAACAAGCATGAACCAGTAAACCAGCAATGTCGCTGAAACATATAAATTTAAAAATAATAATAATAATAATAATAATAATGTATTGTAACAAGCCTGTTAAGTAAGCATTCAACGCTACCAAGCCTGTTAGGCGAACATTTAAGTCTGTCAGAAATGCTCTCTAAACATGTAACAAAAAAATGCAATGTGGAAGATCTTTGATGTATCCCAAAAAAATTATTATATTTTTTTGTAACAATAGTTCAAACACCAAAGAATGTATTGGAAGGCCAAACTTTGGATATGCCACCATATCAAACATTGCCATAGATTTACCTAGCATAAAATGTTAAACCAAACATTCGGATTAATGTTAGCATTAATCTACCTTCGATGAATGCATAACAAAATATATGATTCATAAAGACCATATACGATAAAATACTTTAGATATGCCAACATATATAACATTGGGAATAGTGAAGATGCAAATAATACCTCCAATCCCTTGTCCAATCAAATCATGAAAAATATGGTACTTTTTTAATATAAAAATCGATGTTTTCAGTTCCTTGGTTCCAACAATAGAAAATATGGAAATATTTCTGGTCCCTAAAAGCCTGTTGGCTACCAGCTAAAATTGCATTGCAAAAGGACTGCACAATGTAAAGACGTAGTGACTGCACATCAAACTCCACTTCTACCAAACAACAAATTTCATTAAACAGACTATCTCCACAGTCTATGCCAGTTGTAAATCATGGCAATCTATGCGATGCATAGTCTGTTCCCACTGCGATTCAAGGTCTTTGCAAAAAAGCAACAAGTAAATATGAGGTACTTCAACATTACATATGGAAATTGTTCTGTACAACAGTGGTTCATAATGACCACTGACAGCATTGGCATCATGGAACAAGATGCAATATGGATTGTCAAAGGCAGCATTGTTGAATAGTAGATATCTTCTTTTTCTTATGAATGACCATATTCCAACCGATATATTGAGCCAATTAGACAACCACCATATACAAAATGTGTCTCCCCAAAGTCCCCTCTCATGTGCAGGCAAAGATGGAGATGCAAACAACCACATCTTTGAAAAATACGTAGCGACATCATGTATTACGTGCAACTACCAAAGAAAATCAGATTCTAGTTCGTATTCATAGGATTTCAATGCCTTCGCGTCGCAATTTTTTAAACAGGCCAAGAAATAATCTATCAATCCATTGCGCAGCTTGGTTAACGAATATCGGGAATGCAGCAAAACCTGGAATGTATCGAAAAGGAAATCCCCTGCAGCATACAATAATGCATCGAATCTAAAGACGCCATTTCTATGCAAATCCACGCCAATGTTGCCATGTATAATGGATTGTGTATCTATTTCATATGACTCAACATCTATTACTTATTCCATCTTTTCAACTATGATTTTGAAGTTGTTTGTTAGATACTTTCACTTTGTCTGAAAATAGAGAAAAGGGGGGAAAAAAATAATAGCACCCAAAAAAAAGAGGAAAGCAAAATAGGAAAACTACAAGCCCGAAACTGGGTACCAAACAGAAGGAACAACGCAAATAAATAACACCATAAATTTACTCGACAGAAAGACAATAGGTGGGTGCAATTTTTCGACCCACGGAATAAAATCATTTCTTGTGTCTACACCTCGGTCGATGGTTCCCTCTTCTAATAGCTTCGAACTACTTTTCGAGAACCCCTTCACATTGCAATTTTCCAAATAGCTATGAACATCGCAGTTGGCATATGAAGACACATGGTTTCTAGGAACAAAAATTAAGAGCACGGACAAAGATGGTCTGCAACAAAATTTGGAGGTAGGGACCCCCACAATTGAAAAACAGCAATAGGGAAACTTACCCGTCAACGAGGGATGACAAGAGGTCAGCCCCGAAAAGTGGAAATCGCAATAACAGGTCCAACAGCTTGCAAAGTCGAATATGTCCAACTGCAGGACCTCAACTTTGCAAATTTGAATCAAACAACAACAACAATCATGGAACCAAGTAGCGAACAAGCATCGACCACTAAAGCAGCGATGTCGAGCATAAAAAAAATGGAACAAAACTATATCCCAACGCATTTGCACAATAAACATTTAACCTGCCAAGTAAACACTTAAGACTGTCAAGACCGCCTAAGGGCTTAGCCCTGTACAAACATCTAAGAAAAAATGCAGCATGGCAGGCCTGTTCTCTCGAAGCACGCAATAATAAAACAAAAATCACACATACTAATATGGTAGACAATGTATTTTAGCTAGCAGAAATTGCTAAAGGAAACATGCGAACTAATGCTAGCATTAATCCACCTTCGACCATTGCATAAGAAAATATATGATTCTAAAAGACCATATACGATGAAATACTTTGGATATGCCAACATATATAACATTGGGAATAGCGAAGCCGGAAAAAAGAACTCCAATCTATTGTCCAAACACATCTTGATAAACATGGTAATTTTTGTTATATAAAAATCGACAAAAGATGTCTGACTACCATMAAAAAAATGGAACGAAAYTGTATTCCAATGCACTTGTACAATAAACATTTAAGACTGCCAGACTTGTTAGGTAAACACTTAAGACTATCAGGACCATCTAAGGGYCTAGCTTTATACAAACATTTAAGAAAAAATGCAATGTGGAAAGCCTCTTCTCTCGAAGCACGSAACAATAAAGCAAAAATCAGACATACTAATATGGTAGACAATGTATTCAAGCTAGCAGAAAATGCTTAAGGAAACATTCRAACTAATGCTAGAATTAATCCACCTTCGACCAATGCATAACAAAATATATGATTCAAAAATACCATATACGATCAAATACTTTGGATATGCCAACAAATATAACATTGGGAATAGCGAAGCCGACAATAAGACCTCCAATCCGTTGTCCAATCAGATCTTGACAAACATGGTACTTTCTATTATATAAAAATCGATGTTTTCACTTCCCTTGTTCCAACAATAGATAATATGCAAATATTTGTGGTCAATGCACAATTTAATACTAGGTCAACGATTTATCGATCAGTATAGTCCCTCTTTGCCTACGGTAGGGACTAATAATAGAATTTTACACTAATTTTAATATTAGAATTTCACTCTYGTTCAAAATACTTACGTATAAATCATATTTTAAGTTTGAGTTAATATAGTGAACAAGCATTGATTATATATATTTGTTTAATTAACTTACAAAKCATCCAAGGTACCAATTAGTATTATATATATTTGTTTAATTAACTTACAAAGCCTCCAAGGTAYCAATTAATATTATATAAGGTAGTGCTTTTACTAGTTTATACAATAATTGGTACCTTATAAACTAATTCATACAATAATGAGTAACTTATAAACTATTTCAAGACTTGATTAAGATAAACTAATTCACTAAATCCCTTAATCCATAACAATTATGTAGTACCTTTCTTAAAACGACAAGAATCCAATATAATCACTAATAATAAAATTAACCATTATTCTTTAAAATTATTAACCATTATTCTTTAAAAGTTATTAAATTTTTCTTATACTCTTATTGTAATTATATGATAAATAAGTCAATTGTGTGTAGCTTGGATGGTTGGGAGAAATGATTGTTACCCTCCCCACCTAGGTTTAATTTCTTGTAGTGACATGTTGTGCCCTTAAATGGATCTATAAGATGCTCTTGTTGTTGAGCCCCTAATATACTGAAAATGCTCAGTCACCTCATTTTCTCTCTTAGATTTTGGGGAGGTTATTTGTGGACATAACGAGCACTAATATCTAGTGCCATGAACCACATGAAAATAAAGACTCCATAGTCATCATTGTGTCGGATTTATCATTTTTCTCATTTTCCAAACTAGATTGTAATGTACTTGTTGGTTTCCTTAATTAAGATGCTTTTATCATTAACGAGTAAGCGATTGGGTATGTTATACCATATTCATAGTGCACCAAGCACAATTATAGGGAGGGTAAATTACAGGTTAATTGGAGGTTTATTTCACTCATATTTTGACTATATTTAATACTTTCAATATCGTTATACATATAATATACAATTTGTTATAAATATAATTCAAAAATATTTTAGAGCCAAGATATGTACACAGTAAACTTAGGAACATTTAAAGGATATATATATATATATATATATACTCTGGGGAAGAATCGATCAAAACCACTCAATGAATCCGTTATTAAATAGATCTATCTAGCTTCATTATAAGACAACATGTTGTCAAACCTTGGAAGGCACGGATGAGCCACATGCAGGGAAACTTGCACATGTAGAGGAGTGTTTTAAGAAGGGGAACCAACATAGGGATAAGTGGCATAGGCATGCAAAATTGGAATTGTTGGCGAGTGTCTTTTCTCAAATACATAAGATGCTTTAGATTCACGATTGGGTGATTAGGGTTCAACATGCCACAAATCTACCGAGAAAGTGTCAAAAGTTTAGAATGTGGTGTTTTTTCTCTCTCCTCATTGATCGATACACATGCCACCAACAGATAAAGATCAATGCCCCAACTGGAAAGAGCCCTCTAATATGAAAGCCAAATCAAGGGACTGACAAAGTTGTTAGGTAACCAATCATTATCATCCACCCTATTCTGTGACTCTAGATTTGTTGGTGGATGTAACTTCACTTTCGATTGATAAAATCAAGAAATTAATTCTTACACAACTCTAATTGAAATTAAAGTGGAATTTTATTCCACCCTGCCAATAAATGTGGGTACTCTTCTTTCTCGAGGTCCCTCGAGCCACAACGAGACTGTATAGATACCAATTGCTAGCCAAAGAATTGGGGCTCGAGCATGAAAGCTCTGAGGCTCCCACCTCATGGAATACACCAATGTCTAAACTCACAAATAGAATTGGTCAAAGGTCAAATGATCATTACAACGACCACCCAATAATAGGAATAAGAAGTCATTCCATTGTCCCAAGAGATTTCTTTTATATCCTCCCCTAGTGCACATGAAGTTATCAATTAAAATTTGAAAATAACTTATTTGCCTCACCCTCTTTTCTTAATTTCCTAAAATTATTCATGGATGTTTCTTAGCTTTTCTTGACTCCTAGATGTTTCATAGCCTTTCTTAACTCTTAATTTGTTTTTCCTAGCTTTTATTAACTCTTAGTTTTTCTCCTAGATGTTTCCCAACTTTTCTTGTCTCTTGGATTTTTCTCCTAGATGTTTCTTATATTTTCTTGACTATTAGATTTTTTTCTTTAAAGTTCTGAGAAACAAAATTTCTCTATTAATTAACTAAATAAAAAACAAACCCAACTTTAAAACCCAAGCTTAATTTCTAATGATTTTTATTTCCCTTTGACCTTATCATAAAGGTCACTAATACGACATCTTATTTAATCTATTAATTTAATTTTTTCTCTTTTCTCAATGGATAAATTTATCTAACGTTTTTCCTCGCTGATATTTTCTAAGAACTATTTTTATTATAACTTGACATTCGGTTATTTTTCATTTATACTTTCACATATCCATCCAGAATTTCATAAGAATACTAAGTGTACCATGCATGTCATGCCCTTCAGCGCTTACTTACGTACTCCAAGGGTGCCATGCATCATGTCCTTCAAGCATTTGACCCTGACCAATGGGAAAAGTGGTGCAACTGTAGAAACTTTGTTAACTCTGTCCATTGCCCCTATTTTTGAGACTAATGAATGATGAGAAATAAGGATTTCACCTTATTGCACGCCCCTTAGTTTATCTCCGTGAGTGACTGAGTCTGTGGCTTACCCTCATGAAAATGTACAACCACTGAGCAAAAGTGTCATGCACTTTTCAACTTTGACCATGGTAGGAGTGTTAGTAGGTGGAAACATGGACGATGTTCCACCTCTCTTGATAATACCTGGTGTGGATCTATACAACCCCATTACCCATGTGTGAGTCATATCGAAAAGCATAATCTCTATGCATGCATCCACTAAAAAAATTTCGTTAGCATAATCATCAATCATTTCAATTAAACAAAACAAATTTGTCCAATAAGTTCTACTCTCTAACTCAATCCATAGTCCTAGAGTCTTGTTGACAATGCCCACATCATTGTATCCTTAAGTTCCTTGTCAACTCAAGAAACTTGTTAGAAACACATGCAATATGTGTGTGTGTGTGTGTGATCAAACCTCATGTAAATCATCAGCTGACTAATAATCGTTATTCAATAAGTACATCATCAAATCATCTTATGCATTTATTTTGAACATTTTTTCACATTTTAAATCTAATCAATCCAGATTAAAAGTGTGTCTAATTATCAAAATAAAAGTAAATAATTGGGTCATTTGCAAACAAACGCCCTCAAAAAATAAATTTGGTTGTAATAGTACTCAAGTAAAACGAGGCACTAGATACACCCCCTCTTAAAATAAACTTCATCCCGAAGTTTTAAAACATGTAGGAAAATGTTTGACACATTTCAACTACATCCTCCCAAGTAGTGGAATTTGGAATATAACTATCCCCTTATATTTTAAGCCATTACATAAAACAACATTTAAGCTGGTGATTATTATGGTCTAATATGGATATTGATTTGATCATCAATGCCCTATCATCTTAACATTTGCAATGACTTGGTTTATTACCATGATAAAGCTCTAAAATATAACAAAACATAAACATGGAACACATCATGGTTTCTTTTCCACCCTTCAGACAATCATTGTTATACTTATCTTTGTTGCATCAACCCACTTGTTTGTTTTTAGCATAGTATGTTTGATAATAGTACATGATATCCCCTATGTTTAGGATCTGTCAAAACAAAGGTATCTTACTACTCAGCCTCCTAGCTTAATGCTTCTATGATTTCTACCTGCACCACCCCTTTATCCCACCATCAAAACTCTATTAGCACTCTTTCTATGTAGATATTGGTTTCCTTCAAGATAAGAATAACACTTCATAACAACATTTTCATAATAATGACTTGACATAATCTCTATCACATTGTAAGTAAGAATATATCACATATATTAACTACACAAATCTTTACCCGATGAAATAAGACATAAGATAAAGACCACACTTGAATTTAAAATTATCAACATTTTCTATTGATCGCATTGCCTATCTCTGGAATCAATTTGATGGGATAACACATCTTGTTAAACTCAATACATTTATCTACAAGATATTAAGTTCATTATTTCGATGACTTGAAGAAGAACGGTTTTCCCTAATTCTAGATACAGTAAGTAATACACCTACTCTCATGATCCTTGCATATCAAAAGGTCTTGTTGCTCCAAATTATGCTTATTAAGATCAACTAATTAGTTATTGGTCTAGTTCTAACTCTAAGCCTAGATAGATTGTTTTGAGACATGTAATGCATGACTTTACATGGTTTTGTACCAATGTCCACTTTTCTTTACAATGCTTCCAAATCTATGGTGTATAAGAAATCCTTTTAAGGAAGAAACATTTAGTCACATTGTTTGTAAAGTTGAGTTTGAATTGAATATTCACTACACGCCAAGTTCTATATTCTTTCTATCATGACTTGCATTAACATAAGCCAATTATAGTTTAATATGCTTATCCAATATGTAATTATGAAACATAGGTGATGGACTTGGAAAAATAAAATAATTGGATGCAACAAACCTTCACTACATAACAACTCATATAATTCTCTAATCAAAATCAATGCATCTCTAAACCCGAGGCCTACTATCTATATCAAGTTGAGGTAAGTTACACCTCGAATCTTTTCAAAAGATATTTTCTACTATCGACAAAGATGAGATTAATTAGATTATCACTTTATAGTCCTAGTTTTGGCTCCTTCTTGTCATTATTTAATTCAACAATTATGTTAAACTCCATATCAACTATATTCTTTGTCACACTGAATGTCAAATCAATTTTATGTGTGTTATAGCATTGTTTCAAATTTCAATAGGCTCAATGTATGTAATTTCATCTCTCGTTTTTTCTTTCATAAGTGTCACATAAAAGAGTTCATGGGCCTCTGGTACCACGATGTTTCATATTCTAACAACTTCACACTTTAATCATAAGTTCATGATCACAAATCATTTTTTTTCACTTCACAACGTATATAGTAAGTCTATTAGCTTTTTGAGGTGTTGTTGCGGTTTGCGCCCTAGGGTTTACGATAGTTCTCCCGCCTTCCAGTGTCTTAATGGCTCCCTCTAAGGGAGGGGATCCACCCATGGGATCCTCATCCTCAGGCCTTAATCTCATCCTATGCCAAAACGCACAAGCCAAATCCCCCGCGTTTTGTTAAAAAAGCAGCAGAAATTACTAAAGTGGTCGTTCATGCTCCATCAACTCGGTGCCTAGCTCTCAGACTGGCAGACAGAGGATTGATTGAGCAATTCACAGGTCTCTGGCCCTCCCCAAAATCCATACACCTCTGGTTGGAAGCGAATTGACACAAGCTTATCCAGGGCCAAATGTCGACAACTTTTTGCGGTAAGGGATTCTTTTCTTTCCTTTTTGAAAGAAAAGAAGATATGGATATGATCTTCCGAAGTGGACCTTACTTCATGGGCACAAGAGGAATACACCTTAATGAATGACTCATGATTTCATCCCAGGAAATGATATCTCCTCAGCAGTCCCTGTGTGGGTAAGACTGCCTTTCCTTCCCCTACACTGCTGGAATGACGAAACCATAAGAAATATTGGAAACTCTCTAGGAAAATATATCGATCGTGTTGAACCATGAGAGGGACTACAGGCATGCTCCAGGATCTGCGTGGAGGTAGATCTGGAAAAAGGACTCCCATAAGCAATACAACTAAATCTAGATAGTTGGTCTTACATCCAACAAATGGCATATGAAAAAATCCCCTTAAAATGTAAAGCATGTCACGAGTATGGACAATTCGCCAAATCCTGCCCCCAGGCCAAACAATCATAGGACCAAGACCAAAATCAAGATCATTGGCACCAACCAAAGCGAAAAAAATCAAACGGGAAAAACCAGTCCATCACGGTGCAGGGTCAAAGGGAAAAACCTCATATTCAAAAGAAACGCTACCAGGATATCCACATAAAGGAGAATCAAACCCCAACTGATATGTTGGTCTTAAATTAGAAGGGAATCCGAAGGAAATCGAGAAGTATTAGGAAGAAAATGATAGAAAGAGACAAGAAGATATAGGAGAAGATATTAAAAAAGGCAAAGAAAAAGAAAAAGAAACCATGGTCGTGAGTGGGGATTCCACAGCAAAATCAAACCCGAGCCAAGCTCCGTAGATTCCAGAATTGTCAGAAGAGGAAAGGCAAGACACTACCGATAATGATTCTGACCTGGAAGTATATCAACCTACCACCACAAAGAAACTAGGAAGAAAATCCCAAAGGAACAAAAGAGAATCGGCTGCAGACAGAGAAAAAGAATTGGGCATTCAAAAAAAAATAGAGGAGGCACTAAAAAAAGATGGAAAATCTGGGAAAAACAAGGCAACCCAACACAAGGGAGCAACTTCACATCCCTCAAAGGGGGGGGCACCAAAATCCACTAATAAATGATGAAACTCGTCTCCTGGAATTGCAGAGGACTAAGAAGCAAGGACAAAAAAGAAGAAGTCGAAAAATTATTACAAATCGAAAAGCCCTCAGTCCTCATGCTCCAAGAGACAAAAATGAGGGATCTGGAAACCCTTCAAGAATTTCAAAAGAATTGGAAAAAAGGGGAAGGAAAAGCAATCAGCTATAGAGGAGCCTCGGGAGGAATATGAACTTTCTGGAACGCAAAGGAATTCAGCCTAAGAGATCAGGAGCAGACGCAATTTTGGTTGATGATCAATCTCATCAAGAAATACTTAGGTATGCTTTACTCCATAATAAATGTCTATATGCCAAATAACTATATGGAAAAAAATGAATGTTGGCAATCCCTTCTGGATCTAGCCTCTGAAAATCCACCTTGAAACCTTATCATTTTCGGTGACTTTAACACAACCAGAGTTTCAAAAGAACAACGAGGAGGATCAGTTGTGAGAGATCAATTCCGAGAAAGACTAGATGATCTTATATCAGACCTAGATCTCTTTGACGTCCCTTTGGATAAAGGAATCTTCACTTGGAACAATAGAACGGTAGGTCCAGGACACATAGCGGCAAGACTGGATCGCTTCCTGATCAACAACTCATTTTTGGCTTTTCCACGCAAAGTTTGCTCCTCGAATATCCCCTGGGCAGGGTTGGGAACTATCAGACTAACCTTCAAAACTCAAAACAATTGGAGGCCCATCCCCTTCAGATTTAACCCTCTTTGGTTGGATCGCCCATACCTCATCCAGTCCATTTCTCAAACATGGAATCAGTGGATCACAGGTTCACCCAATTACATTTGGGAGTAGAAATCAAAACTGGTAAAAGATTACCTAAAAATCTGGGCAAAAAACTCAATGCAAAGAAACGTCAGGGAAAAAAAGCTTCAACTCGAAAACTTGCAAGAGGAAATGGAAACAATTGAGATCCAACAAAGCCACATCATAAGGGAACAAAAAACTCACAAGGAATACATGCAAGCGCTAACAGAAGAGGAAATCACCTGGCGCTTAAAGTCCAGAAGTCTCTGGTTAAAATCAGGGGATCATAATACCTCCTTCTTCCACAGACAGGAAAAAGTCAGAAATTGGGAAAATCAAATCTTCAAAATCAAAACCCCAGAAGGGGAAACCCTAAAAGACTTCAACCAAATCAAACAACAAGCCTCAATGCATTTCCATAACCTGTATACCACAATTGGTAGAGATGAAGAATAAATAGCATATGTATTTCTCGAACACATCCCCAGTAAGGTTACAGAGGAAGACAATATGCGTCTTGATAGACCAATTGAAGAAGCAGAAACCTAAAAGCCTTAAACCAATTCAACGAAGACAAAGCCTGGGGAACAGATGGATTCACTCTTCACTTTTACAAAACATGTTGGCACATAATCCAACAGGATTTCATAAGGATGATACAATTCGTTCACAAATCAAAAAAATGGGAGGAGCTACCAACTCCTCCTTCTTAGCACTCATCCCAAAAGAAAATGGAGCCTCTTCCCTGTACTAGTTCAGACCCATATCTTTATGCAATATTTCCTACAAAATTATTTCCAAAATAATCGCCAACAGGTTGAATTCTCTTCTTAGATCACTAATCCTCCCAAGTCAAGGAGGATTTGTGGCAGGATGCTAAATTTGGGACAACTTCATCCTGGTCCAAGAAGCAATTCACACCAACAAATCTCGAGGGGAGTCAGGTATGGAAATAAAACTCGATATGGTGAATGTTTTTGATATATTAGAGCATAACTTCCTCTTTAAAGTTATGAAAAAATTTGGCTTCAGCCAAAATTTCATTTCCTAGACGGAAGCCTATATTGCCTCCCCTTGGATTGCCCCCTCCTAAATGGAAGACCTGCTCATTTCTTCAAATCCTCCAGAGGTTTAAGGCAGGGTTTTCCTCTTTCCCCCCTCCTATATGTTATCATGGTTGAATCCCTAAATCACAATCTGGAATGGGAAAGCAACAATGGCACAATCCCAGGAATCAAAATCGCCCAAGGGGTCAAAAGAATGAATCACTCCCAGTTTATTGACGAAACAATTCTCTTGAGCGGGGCCTAAAAAATAATGGCTAGAAGAATTTTACAAGTTTTGGATACTTTGATTTTAGTTTCGGGAGGCCTCCTAAACAGGGAAAAGTGTCAAAACTACGTTTGGAATATCGTTGCAGCCATCAGAGTAGGAATCGCTCAAATTATGGGATTCAACATCGCTCTGGATTGGAAATCCTTCAAATATTTGGGTATTCCTCTATGTTTAAAAGAGCTCCCTGGCGAGTTTTGGTAGTTGTCTCTCCAAAAGGTCAAAGAAAGTATGGATTCTTGGGGATAAAATGGCTCAATCCAGCAGGAAGGGTGGTCCTGATCAAATCAGTTCTCTCAACTCTCCCCATATTTCAATTTTCTTCCCTAGTTCCAAAGGGAATCCTAAAATATTTGGCACAACTTATTCGCAAATTCTTGTGGCAAGGAGGAAAATATAATCACAAAAAATTCCATCTTGTGAACTAGGATACGGTCACCTTTCCCAAAAAAAGTGGGGGACTTGGAATCAGATATCTCGAAGTCACCAATATAGCAATGGGAGCTAAAATTATTTGGAGGATAGTCACGAGAAAAAAGGAATGGTGGAAAATGGATCTAATCAAAAAATACAGGATGGGTAAAAGAAAAAGAAGCATGGACAAAACAAAAGATCCACAAGCAAGATCGCAAATCTGGAAACTTATAAGGGCTACTACTCCATTCTTCAAATAAAATCTCTCCTGGATTCCGGGAAATGGAAAAATGATCAAAATCTGGCAAGACCCGATTCTAGGAGTGGATCTCAACTCCTGTGAAGCAGAAACTCGCAATCTAAAAAGATGGATGTTAGATGAACACAAATGAACCCTCTATGATATTTCAGCATGCAATGAGAATGGCAGTTGGAAGGATTGGTATATGGGGATAGTACTTGAACACTTGATCAATCAGGCACAACTTTTGATCTCTTCCTTGAAAGGGTCAGCCCCCATCCTTAAAGTCACTCCAAAAAATTGGGGTTGGGGAATAAATGGCTACTCGGTAAAATAAGGATACAACTCACTCCTCTCCTCTACGAGAGTGTTCCAAAATTCAACAAAATGAAAAAATGTTTGGATCCAAGACTCCCTCCCTAAATTTAACTTCTTCACTTGGTCTCTAGCTCATGGGAATATACTCAAGGGTGAGAATCTTATGAAAAGAGGCTTCCATAGCCCATTCAACTTCCACTATGTCAAAGCAACCAAGACAGTATTCAAAATCTCTTTTGGAATTTCCCCTTCTCGCAGATAGTTTGGAAAGTGACCTTCGAAGATCTATCCAGAAAAATAAGATGGCCCTCGGTCCCCACCCCAGTCTGGGGAATTGGGATAAGTATTACCAGGGATACTTCAAGGAAAAACCAGTCTTGAAGCGTATATGGAGGGTTGTCCCCAAGTTCATCTGTTGGCAGGTATGGTTGGCTCGAAACAATCAAATTTTCCAGGGGATCGTATCTCCCCCCCAAAGTGTAGCTTCCAAGGCCAAAATTCTCCTCCCATAACTTATGAACTCAAAACCTCTAAACGTATAAGACCCTACCAATTGGAATGCTCTGGAAAAAGCGTGGATGGAAAGTTTTAATCTACATTCTATTAAGCCCTCAATATCAGCGCATAGATCGTGCTAGCAACTTCACAATATCCAAAAAAAAGAAAACTAGATCCAAAAACAACAAGTTCATACTATTTGTTTTGATGATGCATCAAAGGGAAACCCAGGGGAGGAAGGTTAAGGNGGGGGGTCTCTTCAAACCCAAAGTAAAAGAAGCCTAAACTATCATTGGAATCTTGGGATGGATACTAACAACAAAGCTGAGGCATATGCATTGCTAAAAGGCATTCAACTTGCCCAGACTCAGCGAATCTGAGAGTTGAATGCCCTTGGTGACTCCAAAAATATAATAAGAATGATGGTCCATGGGTCCGACCCAAGAGATTTAAGCCTAAAACAAATAATGGATAGAATAAGAATGGAATCTCAAGATATCAAGATCACTTTCTACAACATTATGAGAGAACACAACAAAGAAGCAGACAAAATGGCTAATGCAGCCATTGGGAAAACGCTTGGATCCTTAAGCGTGGAAGGAGTGGAAGGAGTGGAAAGTTCAGCCTCTATGTTATAATGCACCATATGACTGAGTGCTAATCTGGAAAAGTTGAGGGAGGTGTTAGGAGGGCCTCATTGCGGCCTTAAGTAGAAGGTACAAACACTTGAACAGGAGAGGGGCTTGGCCTCCTCAAGTCGCTAGCCCAAGAAAAACCACGGGGAGCGAGCAAGAGAACACAAGTGGGGGTGGGGATCCCAGAGATTGGAGAACACGCTCAGCCAAGGGGATAAGTCATGTTAACAGTAGAGTTGGTGGGGAGCTATCACTAAAACACGTGAAGCAGGGCAACATAAGAACGAGAAGGTGGCAAGGTAGATCAAGTCACATTGCTCAAGCC
>SNQJ01S0155206.1:20238-30915 GCA_010110895.2 Picea sitchensis
AAACTGTGTTGGAAATTCAACAGGTCAAACTGGAAAAGGGTAGTTAAGCTATGGTGTTTTAATGTTTTGTCTTACAATCTATATTAACGGTATCTTCTACCAGAATTATCCGGGGAACTATATCCTCATAAATTTTGTTAGAAAAGGGGGATGCATCAGAAATTGCTATTGTTACAGTTATGCTCCCCGCATTTACAATAGGTTTTATCTAGAGGGCATCTCTCAAAGGTCTATAATGACCATTTTTTTTGTAAAACAATGGATTCTTCCACACCTCTAATATATCTTTTCCCAATTTCTGTTAAAAAAAAATGTATATAGTAAGTCTACTAATCCAACTATTATGGTCTCCTTAGAAATAACAATCCTTTATGGAACACCATCCACCTTCAGACATTTAATCATGCATAACCTTCATTGTGGACCATGTATATAGATTCTCCAATGTAGTCTGATTCAAGTTATTTACCCTTCTAGCTAAATACTAACTCTTTATTCTACACTATTATACATGAGTTTTTATCTCTTTACCCTAATTTCAATTCTTTATATAACCATATACACACTTTGGTTGGGTTTTAACACTTCACTCCCCAACTCATGTCTACAAAACCTTATCCTCACCTTTCATAAACACTCATTAATGATTAAAGTTCTAACACCACACACAAAGACTTTCCTATATCAATTATAATTTTTATTTCTTTATTGTCATTCTTACCTTAATATCCCTTAACACTATTTTATTGCTAAATCCACTTACTGAAATCGTTATATTAGAGAACTTATTACTTGCCTTTAGATGTTTTGTCATCTCATGTTACCTAGAAATTTCCATCTTAATCATTATAATTTCTTATCCTATAGATCCTCCCGTAATTTCTTCACTCCTTAGTAATTCCATACTCTTTCAACAAGTACTTTAGAGATAAAAGCAACTCATTTTAAAATGGTTTCTTTAATTTCAAACTTTGATTAAGTCCATTTTAATTTCTTAATCCCTATTACTCCCATAAGTAAGTCACCAATTTACAACCACATATACTCATTTACATACAAGGGATTATGTAATTGCTCATGGGTGGAATTTATATATCTCTTTCTAACCTTTACAGATAAAGTTTTGACAACTAAAACCCAGATAAAAACACAACTTTCTCCTCGTCAATGTTCAACTTTTATGAGTCAATATCATATTCACTAGTCATTCAAGAATCTTATCTATCTATTCATAAGTTATTTATCGCAATTATTGATCTAAAATGAAAATGAGTTTTCAATTTTCCTTTCATACTCCTATCATCATGGATCACTGACATTTCAGTCCTTATTTATCCTTAATTTATTGGCTGAAGTAGTAATGTTTATAGCATTCTTAAAACCATATATCTATTGAAACCAGCCTAACCCAATAATCAACACATCCTCCTTCATATTCTACCTATTTCCTTTAATGTTCTTTTTATCAATTTTACTCAACTAAATGTTCTATAATAAGACAAGTCAATTATTCACTTTATTAATAGGTTATATCGATATAATATTAAATAGCCATTAAGTTRCCTCAATTAGAGTCTAAGTTTTTCCAAAACTTAAATTGTTTTGAAAATATRCATCCTAGAGTGGACTATATTGTGAATATAGATTATATACTTTGTATTAAAAAAACTATATGTTTACACAGTATATTTCATTTGTAACCTAAGGACCTTCTACATGTGCTAATGATTTTGAATATTATTAAAGACATGTATATGTTATTTTGTTTGTACATTTTCTAAAACTTACCCCTACTATTTCATGGGATTCCACTTTCAATTTAAAATTTTAAGGTCGACATTATTCCATACTGGGAACAATTTTAGATTATTTAAATTAAATAAGTAAAATAAAAATTATGATCGTGGTTCCTTCGCTTAGATCATATATTGGTCTCCCTATAATAAAAACTTGTCAAAATGGAATACCACTTCAAGTTTCTTATGCAATYAAGGTTGTAACTTATACTTCTCATAACACATAAGGTGGGTATATAGAGTCTTTTGTAACTGGTTGTATGTTCTTCAGTACTCTATTATAGGGGTAAAAAGGAAGATGGAAATTCATTCCATGTTCTAGACCATATCCTTTTGTCCCTAATACATAATAAACACAACTACTAGAATATATAAATTCCTTATACAGTAACAAGTTTTCGACAAGTAGGTGGATTCATTAGACCTTAGAGTCGTAACCTCGCTATGATACCATATGTAACATCCACCTAAGTTAACCCCAAGATGCGTCATATATATTTTTAAACGGACAACTTCTTACTTAGTTAATTAATCTRCTATAACATACCGACAGGTGTAACACTTGTATAAATATGTTAACCACAAGATGTATCTCCATCTTAGAGTTTTGACAAAATTACAAACTTAGACAAAATTTGTATCTACTATATCTCCAAGTATTCAAAAGTAGTGTTTGTAGTTGTTGTTTTCAATATGATCTTCTTTGACCATTCAAGATTTCAGGATTCGCATGCTATTATGAGATACTCATAAGATTTGTATATCTACACAAACAACTATAGATCTATTTTTTATTCTTGAGGTGAGATATACACTATATAATTAGCATATGAGATAAGTGTTGATGTTTGGACAACATCAGGAAGACATTCTTCCATATGTGTGTGTGTGTGTGTGTGACATGATATTTATCATACAAGGTATAAATATATATAATAAATAAGTAGTTATTTATTATCCAAGGGACACATCCTTTCATGGATGGTCACCATATGTTCTTTATACATGGAACACCCATCATTGTAATAATACACCAATCTCATATTATCTCATATGAAAATTCAACATGGTATCAGAGCTAGATTGGGCTTGACTCCCTCACCAGAGGGCCTAGGTAAATGAAAGGGAAATGGAAGCCTAGCTTGGCTTAGGTGTTACTGGAGCTACGAAGGAACAACTTTAGCATATGATCTGGGTGATGGACTCGGATGGGGATGGGTACATCAATCTCTAGGAATTCTTTGAGTTGAATACGAAGGACATCATCGATGTCATATACAAGCACACGGACGAACTAAAAAAGACAATAAGGATTGGTTTATTTCATGGCAATTCAACTTAGTCTTGGCGGCCTGAAATTTGTTCATACCTTTTATTTAGGAGTTGATTGGTGGAAATTCAATCAAATCGTGGTGGCCTGGTAAATTATCATTAATTCCCACAGTTTCAAATTATGTGGCTTATACGTTCAAAGTTTCATGTATTAAGAGGGTTGTGCCAGATTAGGAAACTATCAATTAGTGTGTAAGGTTTCAAGGCCAATCCTGGTGGCCTAAACTAATCATGATTTCTATTTGGTTGGTGGAAATTCAGTCCAATGTATTTGGTTGTTAACAATTTAGTCCAACATGAAATTTAATCAATGGGTTTGGGAATTTGAGGAGGAGTGGTGTTGTGAATGAGAGCCTGATTTGCAACATAAATAATTTGAAAAAAAAGGATGTTGCCTGATTTAAGTTGCTCCCCTTTTTTTAAAGGTTATCCTATGTTGTGGGTCTTTCACAAGAAAACATTTTATCAATTCCCATGCCACAAAACTTACAGTCGGAGAATCTAGGAACCCTAATGCCTTCCCAACAACATTCTCTAATGTTTCTCAATTGCCTGCCCCTTTGAACGTCGTCCTGTAGAGAATCTCATATAAAAATATCCCAAATGTCCACAAATCGACAGTGCTCCCATGGCCCTGCCCTTTGATTATTTCGGGAGCCAAGTACTCATGATTTCCCACAAATGACATTGATCGAGCATTGGTTGGCTCGTCAATGAGCTTTGGAAGAAGTGTTAAATGCAGTAAAAAAGGAATCTTCATGAAGGATCGAGATTGGGAAATGTCAACTTTACGAGAGTGGGATTGTTGGTTATAGTTTACTCCTGCTACCCTTCTCGGGTTGACCCAAGTTCAGGTCCACTTGGTTTCCAACAAAATCCCCCTAAAACTATCGGCCCTCCTCGTAAACCAAAAGTCAACACAACGCACAGGATGCACTGCGTAGTCTCACATGAGATAGTTCTTATGGGTGGCTGCAACGCTCAGGTGCTTACATCATGGGAAAGGAGTGGGGATCTGTGACTAAACTTTGTAGTCTTCATTTATTTATTCTAACATTCATCTTATCTTCATTAATCTGTCATTCTTACTCATGCATGTAAAATATCAAATCTAACTAATTCATTCATTCATTTGTCTAACATCTAATCATCAACACCAAATGAAATCCATAACATTCAATCACATAATGCAGGGTATACCATGGTTCACCCCTCCTAGGCTATGTCTACAAAGATTTGGTTGTTCTGCTCTTTTATTATTTTGGTTCCAAAAATACAGCGTCACGCATTACAACTCTCCATTAAAACAGGTTGAGATCTTACAATGAGGCAAACTAGATCACACCAGACTCCTCAGCCTGTGATCTAACCCTCAATATCTACCTTAGTTCCTCTCCTTAGCTCAACATATTACAAAAATAGATCGGAATAACAGTATGATAACAATGATAAAACAACATGACGTCCAACTTCGAACCTCGGACTGTCGACCTAGAGCTCCTAGGTACCTATTTATACATGTTCTTGGCTTACTAGCCATTACTTATTCCTACCAAAACCCTAACCCTAGCATGGTTATGTATTCTTGCATGCATTCCTCGCATGATTTCCTCCTTTGCATGCATGTTTACCTTGCACGTGTTGCTTTTCCCACCAGTTGTCTTATGCTTTATTCTCCAAAATTATCCTTTATTCCATAATGGGCTTGTGCCCAACAGGGCCCCAACACTAATATGTGGCTCATCCCGAGCCACCTAGGCACTGTGCGCTCCTTTGATAGCCTCTGATAGACCACGGAACTTGTCTATCAGTCCCTTCCCTTGTGTCTGGACCTGCCCGGCCTTTTCTATAAGCGCTTCTAAGTTCTGCGTTGTGACTTCTTCCCGAACCATGGTTGTGCACTCCACATGTGTTTGTGCCATGTTCTTCTTCTCTGCCTCCAGACATGCGATCATCTTTGTTGCTTGTTTTTGGAAGGGTTCCATCTGCGTTTGTCTCTCATGTTTGTGCACCTACATTGTCTTTAGTTCTACATGTAATCTCTTCATCTCCTACATTCCTTTTAAACACTTAGTGATGCCCATCGTCTTCTACCTCTACTTGAGGTCCTAGATTTCAACACTTATCCTCTCTTCTTGTTGGTCCCACTGCTGGACCTTCTCATCTTCCTCCAGCACTGTCCAAAGATGTGTTGTTATGTCAAAAAATTCTACTACTATGTTCACTTGTTTCTCCAACTCTGTTAGTTGGAGTGCAGCTTCTGATTTCCTCTGCTCCTTAACCTCTGGTGGAGTCGTCAGAGTTATCCTTTCCTTGAGTTCCTCAATCTGTTGCATGTATTGGTCGATGGTTTGGGCAATCTAATTGAGTTTTTCCTCTGTAGTTGGACTCTCGACCTATGCATTGTCTGGAACGTGGTTATATACTTTTGTCACCCCCTATTCAATTTTATCTACGCGCTCTTTTTCTTCTTTGGTCTCGAACTTTACTTGTTTGACCACGAGCTCTAATTCTTCCTTGTCATTTTTTATTTCCTACAGTTTTGTTACATATGTCCTTGCACGTGACTGCACCTCCTGCACGACATTGACTTGGAGTCTGTACAACGTCTGTGTTGGTATCTTGGCCAATACCATCTCGACTTGTGCTACATATTTCAGTGGAGTCTGCAGCATGTCACAAGTTACCATGAATGTCGGACTCACCTGCGCAGTTGTGTGAACCGTATGTTGGGTTTGTGGTGTAGTCCTTGTTTCCATTGTTGTTTCTCCCTCGGGGACAGATCTTGTTCCCCTTTCCGACCTCTGCGCAACCTTGATTTGCTCGAGTACCTATCTTATGATAGCCATGTCGTCTTCTATCTACCCCATTTTATGCTTTGCTTCTTCCACGTCTTTTGCGACGTGGTCTTGCACCTTCTCAACCACAATATCAACATCGTCCTCCATGATTGTATATTCAGGTGGCTCTTTGTGTGCCTTCACATTCTTGTGCCTCCTGAATGCGAAATTGGCTGCTTCAATGGCCTTGGTTCTTGGGGGGTAGATGCTGAGGGGGTTCCCTGTATTCCCGTAGCCCCTGCTCCTTGCTCTCTTTTTTGTGAGGCAGTGTCCTTCTTTCCTGCCCATGCATCCTTCTTTGTTGTATATGCATCCTTCTTTAATGCACTCCCCTTCTTTTGTTTCACTAGCTTTTGTGTTGGCTTCATCTTTTTGGGCACAACTTTATCTCCTGCAGGTGTCTTGGCCTGCTCTGCATCTACCTCCATGCCCTGAAGTACTTCTTCATCTAAGAATAGGATCTTATAGTCATCATTCCAATCCCTCATAGTCATCTCTGCATCATCCTCTGTGATGCAGTATCTAATTTGGATCCACTCCTTGCCTGGATCCCTGCGCGCTCAAATCCACATATTATGCTTGAACACCTTGAAGTTGGCGATGTCCTTGAACTACGTGACTACCTCCAGAGTTATTCACCAAGTGTTGGTGATACTCTCACATATCTCGATGAAGTACATGGCAAAGGTACCCGTGTTTGTGCTTTAGTGCTTGGGGTCGGAGTTTCTCCCCATCGACGTGTACCGTGTTGCGAGGCACCAACCTGTCCTGCTGCAGAAGTATGAATATGGGGCCTACCTCCACCCCATCAGCACAATCAACATGAGTAGCCATGAATAGTGGAACTTTGTGTCAAGGTCTCACGTGTCTTTGCAGTCCTCCATGAATAAGTTTAATAGGTAAGGGGCCCAGCTGAACGACGTGCCATTTGCACACTGCGCTGCAGCTGCAACAACCCCGGTAGGGACTTCTTCCTTGCGACACTTTCACAAAATTTTGAAGTCCATGATCTTAGTGGCCATGCATGTCATGGTGTTGCTAATTCTCTTGACGATTATACCATGCAACCCCCTCTATATTCCATATGTTCCTTTCATCTCTTCTTCCAACGCCTTCTCCTTGGTTTTTTCATCCAGGTACTGCGCGTGGTTCTCACCCATTGATGGCAGTCCTGTGATCCCTGCGATTAGCTCCATGTCTATGGAGACGGGTTGCTCCATCCAAAGGAATCCTCCATGGAGGATCGCTATCAACTTCTTGATTCAATTGTTCACCTCTTTCCCCCTTCCAAAGTGGGGAATATCCAACAGGTTGAGGATGCCAGTATTTGCTAGGCTAGTTGTCCATGGCTTCGGTTGTAGGATGGGATCACCAAAGGGTCCTATACCTATACTATCCAAATAAACCTATTATGCAAATTCAGGGAATTTTCACTTGTCAGCCACATTGTGGTCCGAGTACCTCAGTTTCTCCATGAAACCTAGTAGTGTTGGCATTGTCTACACTCCTTCTAGAATGCACGGGACATGATTGTTGCATCTAGCTTCCTGCACGGAGACCGTGCCATAGGTTTTTTTCTCTTCCTCCTTATCTGTTGGCTAGAGGACCCCGCCTCCATATGTCTCCTTTCGATATCAAAATTTGGTTGGCCAGTGATATCCTCAACCAGACCCTCCTTTTGTTGTGCGGTTGCAGCTCTTGTGTTTGTAGGTATTGTTGCCTCTGTTTGAACAGTATCTTGGTCATTTACTTGCAAGACCCCTTCGATCGATCCAATATCTGGTGGGTTTCCTATGTTGTGTGTGGGATGTCCTTGCACGTTGTTGGCAGGGTCAAATTCAATGGTTGACGTAGTTAGCTCTTGTCTTTCTTCCACCACTGGTGTAGGGTCTATTGGTGCTTCGACCGAAGACAGAATTGCGTCGACATCGACAAATTCCTCAAGCTTTCTGGTTTCTTGTTTGGGCTCTGCTGCTTCCCGTGGTGCCCTCCTACTCCATGTTTTCCTCCCTGCTTGGCTCGATGCACCCATCTTTGGTGGTGCCATCGTGGGTAGTGGTTGGTTTTGGCTAACTTACTCTTCACTGGTTCACCCTGTGTTAATTTTCTTTGGCTCTGTGTGATCTATCTCTCTCTAATTTCACAAATTCACAATGGGTCTTATGTTTCCCACATTCCCCTTTATATAGGCAAATCACGAAGCTTCTCGAAGAATCTTCCCCAATGTTGATTAATGTAATGACGCTCTATTTGTATTTTTTCATTGAATTTCATAATTACTTCCAGTTGGCACCTTTGTCGTAGCCGCCATTTTTCAAATTTTTGCCTTTTTGCCCATAATTGTTTCCAGTTTGCGCCTTTTCTCCGTAACCACCATTTTTCAAATTTCCGTCTTTTTTTGACCGTTGGTCCTTTTTCCTACGGCTGAGTTTTCCAAGTGCGCGGTATGTCATTTCATCGTAGCGCGTGGACTTTTTCTTTTCATCGTGCTAAGTCCATTTTTGTTCCACGTTGTCTCCTAATGTCTGGCGTTGTAACCCCAATGTTGTTGTGCGTTGTCTCCTGATGTCTGGCATGGTAATCCCAATGTTGTTTCACACAGTCTTCTTATGTTTGGCGCAGTCTTTTTTTTTCCCTTATATACATATCTCTTACTGTGCGGTAACTTCCTAAGTGCTAGGAGGTTGATTGTCCCTATACAATTTCAATCGACTCCCATTGATCATTCCTTTGAGTTTTGTACCTCCTAAATATTTCAATTGTACAACTCCCCCATCTGTGATAGTCTTCACTTCATATGGTCACAACCAATGCTTTCTGAATTTTCTTGGGTGATGAAAAAATTTACTGTCATACACCAAGACTAGGTCTCCATCCTTGAAACTCTTCCTTTTAATATGTCTTTCATGCCAATATTTGTCCCTTTCTTTCTGTACTTCTTGCTGAAATCCTGCTAGGATACTATATTCTTCCATCGCCATCAGTTGACTTAGTCTTTCTTGTACTATGCCTCATTTTGTCATGTTAGTGATTGTTGCTACACGCAGACTAGGTACCAAAAATTCTAATGGCACAATTGTTTCTTGTCCATACACCAACCTGAATGGTGTCTGCTCTATCAATTTTTTTCATGTAGTCTTGTATGCCTATAATATTGCTAGTATCTTCAAGTCCCAATCATTCTTGTTGACATTGTATATCTTTGTCAATGCATTCTCTAGGATCTTGTTAAAGGCTTCCACTGTTCCATTTGCTTGAGGGTGATATGGTGTACGCTTTTTATGATAGACTTCAAAATCCTCAGTCATAGCCTTGATAGTACTATTGATGAATTTATTTCCTTGTTCACTCGTCAAAATCCTTGGGCATCTAAATCTAGTGATCACTTTCTCAAATAGGAAGTGTGTTGTTGTCTCTGCGCTGCAATATTTTACTGGTGTTGTTTATGCCCATCTCGTTAAGTACTCTTTTGCAGTAATGATATACCTTTCTCCTGACCTCTTTGTTGGTGGATTAATTGGTCCCACAAAATCTATTTCCCATTTGTCGAATACTTGCAAGGTTACTTGTGGTCTTAGGGGCATCGCATCCCGTCTATTAGGTTTTCCATCCCTCTGGCATACATCACATCTCTAACAGTAGTCCTTTACATCTTTGTGAATGGTCAACCACCATAGCCCTATGTGCAATACCTTCTATGTTGTATATTTTCCTGCATAATGTCCTCCAACTATTCCTTCATGGGCCTCTGCTAAAATCCTAGGCCTTTCATGTTCTAGTACAAATATTCTCAAGATGATGGTTGCACCCATCTTGTATAAGTATCCTGCAATCAATTGATAGTCTGCAGCTCTGAGTACCATATTTTTCTTCTGCGCAGTGTTGAATTCTTGTGGCACGGTCCCTGTACTTAGGTATTGAATGATGTCGGCAAAATATTCATCAACTACTTGGACTGAAAATAAATGTGCATCAAGGAAGTTCTCCTCTAAATTCGTAGGTTCCTCTCCATTGGTGATCCTTGACAGGTGATCAGGTCCTGCATTCAGCTTCCCTGGTTTGACTATCACTTTAAATTCAAATTCTTGAAACAACAGTAACCATCTACAAACTCTCCCCCTCCCCAACACTGGCTTATTGACTAGATATTTGAGGGCAGAAAGGTCTGTGAACATTTTAAAGTGTTTTCCAAGTAGATAGTGTCTAAACTTTTGTAGCGCATATACCATTGCTAAGCCTTCTCTTTCTGTAGTATTTTAGTTATTCTCTAACTCTGACAAATTTATGCTTGCAAATGCTATAGGATGGTGTAACTCTCTTGCTCCTGACTGCGCCAGAATATCTCCAAGTGATATGGCTAATGCATCTACATGCACATGAAATGTCTTTTCCCAATTTGGGAATACTAGTATCGATGTTGTTACTATCTTCTCGTTTAGAGTGTCCAATCCTTGCTGACAATCCTCATTCCAATGAAATTTACTATCTTTCCTCAACCATTTCTCCATCAGCGCAGTGATCTACACATACCCTTTTATGAATTTTCTGTAGTAGCTTGTGTGTCCCAATGTTGCTCTCAATTGACATACTAATTTTGGTGGTGGTAAATTGACAATCACTGCAATATTGGCAAGATCTACTAGCAAGCCTTGTTTGCACACTATATGGCCGAATAGTATCCCAAAAGGTGTCCCAAAGATGCACTTCTT
>SNQJ01S0155207.1:0-14013 GCA_010110895.2 Picea sitchensis
CCAATCTTCCATCAGGCTCCAAGCATGTGGTGTACAAATGAAGTCCAAGGGGAGAGCTCCTCAATACCCCAAAGTCTCAACAACCATTACAATGGCAAGAGAGCTCCTCTTTATAGAGGGAGTCTGTAACTGGGCAATATTCTGATAATCCCTCAGCCCCTACCTAGACCTCTGACATCCATTAGATTCAGTCCATGAATCCAAGAGACAATCGACAACTTGAAAGTAAAAAGAAAGATAAAAAGAACTCTAATTTTGGTCAAGCGACTACAATGACTCATGACAATGTTGTTGGGGTTAAGAAAGAGAAAAAGAAGTTAAAGTTTCCTTGCAATATTTGCAAGGGAGACCATCTTACTCACCTATGCCCCCAAATGGAGGACATTCAGCAATACATGGCCCCATGGGGAGCCCAAAAGCAACTAGCAGTACTTACGGATCCTTCCCCTCATAGCAGCAACAAATAGTTGCCACAAGCCTTGCACCTCTACAAGGGGGAAATCAGGGAGCCCATCTGCAAGGGGGCAGTACATCGAGTGTGAACATTTATATGTGTGATCAAGATGTTCATATCTAGACTCATGCACAAAATTACAATGCTCTAGAAACCAGACCCTCTAAGAAGGAAACATCCACTTCATAACCTAGTAGCCCTCTTCAAATAGAGAAGCCATCTATTGATACAGTGCTACAACCCCCCAAAGGTAAAGTTCGAGCATAACCCTAATGCCCGAGCTGCTCACAATTATAGCATTGTAGAAGACTTGTTTTAGGCACCTTGCACCATGTCCTCCTTAGAAGTCCTTCAAAGTTACCCACAACAACAAGCATTGTTGAATGCTATTGTAATGTCCCCATTTTTGGATTCCCCTGCTTTACAGTTGGAGGCGGCCTTCTGGGCTTATGTCAGCCTAGCCAAAGGGCTAAATGGAGGTTAACAGGGGGCTCAGGCGAATTGGAGGAGTTATATGAAGCCTAGCCTAGTTTTTCGTGGCATTCCTGTTGATGATTAAAGCTGCGTGAGACATCCTCCAGAACACAGACTGATTGAGTCGACCTAGAGAGAGAGCCCATGAGTTGGGTGTGTGGTTCCTATCTGAGACAAAACTGGAACGTAGTGATGGCCTCCTCCTTATAGAGAGTTGAGAAGAACTCCAGATGATTCTCCTGTGTAACGCAATGAGAAAGGAGATCTGTTGAGTTGGACGTGCCTTTGGCTGAGCACAAGGTGAACGTGTGAATTCCCATGAGTTGGGTGCATCGTTATGAGACAGAGATGAAGACGATGTATTAGCCTCCTCTAAGCAAAGAGTTGAGATGATGAACTCCAGATGACTCTCTTGTGTAATGCAGTGGGAAAGAAGATCCGTTGAGTTGGACGTGCCTGTGGATGAGCAGAGGTGAACGTGATCCTAGTGGTTGAGCACTAGTGAGTGTGGTTCTCCTGTGAGACGCAGTGAGATAGAGATATGGACATCCCTATGGATGTTCCCCTAGTGGCTGAGCACTAGTGGGTGTATGAGATCCCTTGCTATATTGTTCAAGAGTCAGACTTACCTGTAACCCTATTTTTAATGTAAAGGGTACAGGTCGGCCCCACCTTAATGTAAAAAATAATTAATGTAAAAGATAATTAATATGGTAATTATTAATTATATTTTGAGTTTTTGAGGTCGGCCCTATTGTGCCAATAGACACATCATTTGATGTGACAAGTCTTATATAAATAAAGGTGAATCCCCATTGAGGAAACACACTTAACATTGTGTCATCTCATAATTTCAGAAGTTGTGGTCTGAAATTGTGAGAATTACAGCACCCTCTTATGTGCTAAGTTTGGTGATGGTGTGGGAGGTCTTTCTCTTGAAGAATATAGCAAAGGATTTGCTGGGTTTTCTTCTCTTCTTGAGAAGGGTTTCCTAGGATACTTCTTGAGTTCTTGTGCATGGTTATTCTTCTTGTGATCTTGGTTTGCTGCAGTAGTTATGGTTCAAGTTAAAAGCTAAACAGAAAATTGAATTAAATGCATGAGACATAGCTCATTGAAAACTCAAAATGGTATCAAAGCAGGTCCTGAAGATGACCATTGCACAATTGAAGAAAGGTCACTAAAATCTTTACCACTGATACAAGAAAAGAAGGCCGGATTTGTTTCTTAATTTTCTGTGGGACCTCAGTCCCACAGAAAATTTGATGACCTCAGTCCAGCAATGAAGAGGGACCGCGTGAAGCTTCCAGTTTGTGTTTTTGGACAGAACTGTGAAAAGGAGAGTAACCACAGGCCTAGACCTGTGTGGAGGGCTGCTACCAATGCTTAAAGGGCTGCCACAAAGAACAACCAGCCTAGGAGAGGCCAGCCGCAACCTATAGGAGGTTCAGCCTAGGGAAAGAAGGCAGCAAGAGGCCTAGAAAAAGATTGCTGAGTCTAAGAGGCTACCTTTGCTAGTAAGTGGACTGTGGCTGAGTGTTCTTGGAGGTCCGTGAGACAGTCCTGAGGAGGCCGGAGCCTAGGAGAAACCCCACAGCTGCCAAGGTGTATGGGAGAGGAGGCCGGAGCCTAGGAGGAGGGTCGGCTGTCCAATTAAGGTGCCAAAGGCCTCTAAAACTGCCACAGAAAACCCTGAACAGAAAAACTCTTTTAAAAAAAAAGGGAGGCCGGACCCAAGGATTGCTGCGTGTTGATGATTCTGTTAGCTAGCGTTGAGTTCCCTTGCTTCTGGTCAAATCACTTATCCAATGATCGAGTCTGCTGCTGTAGGGGCCGAGTTTCATTGCTTGGACTGTGTTATCTTGTTGTTGGTTATGTCTCTTGCCAAGAGGTTAAGTTTATTGCTGTGGGACCGAGTTTTAGTGCGGCTGAAGGTTTTAATGGTTTGGACAGCCCTCACTTGATTCCCCACTAACTGTAATAGAAATCAGCCCTCCTTGAACTGCCTTGATGCTGATAAAGAAGGTGCCATGATGTTACCAAGGACCCTTTCTGAGCTGTTACAGCTACCCTAGCAGCAGAGTAACAGCTGAAAATCCCAGGCAGCATAAAGTCCTTACTCATTACTTGACAGTTAAACACTCAACAAATGTTGTTGTTGATAGAAGCCAGGATGGTGTTCATTTGCACATTGATTTAAATATCAGTTTCCTTGCCTTATCATCGAAGTGTTTTGAAGCAGATTTAAAGACTGAAATTATGACAGAGTAGGGTCTAGTTTGAAGACTATTCTGAGGCCAGGTTTAGGCACAAGTTACAAAAGTGTGTAAACACTGTAGAGACCTATCTTGAGAGCAGATTTCCGAAATAGATAAGCCATCCTTCAGATCTGTTTTGGTGAGACATCAAGGGCAGCCTTGACCTGTGATTAAAGGACTATTGTGACAGCGTTAGGACAGCAAGTGTTGTAAGTGACAATGGTGTATTTCTGGACAAAGCATATCTAGTAAATTACATACATTGGAAAGTTGCTACAAGACCAAAGTACAAGGCCACCCCAGCTGCAGCAGCTACAAGGTTGATGCAGACTTTGTTAGAGACTTGTATGATACAGGGTGGCTACAGAGGCAAACAAGTCTGGTTATAGAGTATAGCAGTGGCAGATGGCCACAGGAAGCTACAGCAATATAATGTGCCTTCTAGTCTACGACAACCAAGCAAAACCTCCATTGGTGTACACTCTTAGGTATGCAGTTGTATATATATTATTTGCATCATTGTCATAAGGGTATTTGCAGGAGGAAGGAACCCTTGGTGAAATCATGGACCCAGAGAAGACTCCAGGTTTGATTGTTTTAATTATCATGCTACATTACAAGTAGGTGTTGTAGTTGTGACAACAATCCTTAAATTGTTTTGATTCTAGAGATGTACTTATGAATTTCCTCTAGGAGATATTCTTGTCTTGTTCCCCTTCGTTTGTTTTCTTGTTCTAGGCAGGTTAACAACAAAGGAAGATGTTTTTTTAAGACTTCAGAGGGAGTCAAAACTATTTGAGAAAAAGGAAAAGACAAATACCTTCTCCCCCTCAGCAATTCAGAGGGAGATAGTCATTAATACAGTTGATCCAGTTGTTCCAGTTGATATTCCTAGGGACTTTGCAGTAGGCCATAAAAAAAGGCCTGTATGGGCTTGACAAAACTCTACAAGAGGCAGAAAGACATGCAGCTGATGGAAGTGTCGAGAAATATAAAATGAGACTTGTAGTCAGAGGATTCTCACAAGTAGAGGGAGTGAACTATGATGAGACATATTGATCCAGTAATCCGATACACTTCCATCTGTACTACCATCCATGAGTTGGACACTACATTAGATAGATGGATTCTTGATGAGTTTGGGTTCCAGCAAAAGTATTACTGATCCAAACCTATACTATTACATTGTTGGTGATGAGACCCTGATTTTGATGACTTATTCAAAAAGTTGTGTTGTTGGATACAAGCAAGCATCAACTTCTGATTTCGAGATGAAGGATCTAAGTATGATGCACTACTTCTTGGGACAAGAAGTATAACAGAGCACAGATGAGATTTTCCTGAGTCAAGGAAAATATAGAGTGGATATTAAAGAAGTTCAATATGACAGAATACAAATCCATGTCTACACCGATGGTGATGGATTTGACGAAAAGAATAAATGATGATGATTCAGACAAGATTGATCAACATGTGTACCGACAGCTGATTGGATGATTGATGTATCTGGTTAACACCAGACATGATATATGCTATGCAGCGAATGTGCCTAGTCAATCCATGAGTCAGTCGAGACAAACTCACTGGATAGCAGAAAATCATGTATTGAGATATATACGAGGCACAGTTGGATATGGCCTGAGATATGTCTCCAGTGTGAACTTGATTTTGCAGGGATATGTCGAAAGAGCACATCCAGTTGTTGTCTTACCGTGAAGTTTGCCATGGTTTCCTGGTGCAGCAGGAAACAAAGCTCTGTGGCCTTGAGTACCATAGAAGCAGAGTATATAGCATTGAGTGTGCGAAGCAGTGTGGCTTCACAAGCTTCTGACAGATTTATTTGATCATGAGATGGATTCTATGATGATAACCAAAGTTGTGTAAAGTTCTTTGAGAACCCGATGTTTCATGATAGATCGAAACACGTTGAGATAAAATATCATTATATCAAAGACATGGTGCAGAGGAAAGAAATACACATGTAGTACCTTCCTACACATGAGCAGATTGCAGATATCTTCACCAAACTACTTTCCAATACAAAGTTCGAGTACTTCCATGAGAAACTAACTTGGTGAAGAATACCTCTCTAGTTGAGAGGGAGTGTTGATGACTACAGCCAAGACAAAGTTCAAGTACTTTCGTGCGAGACTTGGCCTGAATCCTGATGGAGAATGCCTCCCTAGCTGAGAGGGAGTGTTGATGATTATAGCTGCGTGAGACATCCTCCAGGGCACAGACTGATTGAGTCGACCTAGAGAGAGAGCCCATGAGTTGGGTGTGTGGTTCTTATCTAAGACAGAACTGGAACGTAGTGATGGCCTCCTCCTTACAGAGAGTTGAGAAGAACTTTGGATGATTCCCCTGTGTAACACAGTGAGAAAGGAGATCTATTGAGTTGGACATGCCTTTGGCTGAGCACAAGGTGAACGTGTGAATTCCCATGAGTTGGGTGCATCCTTATGAGACAGAGATGAAGACGATGTATTAGCCTCCTCTGAGCAGAGAGTTGAGATGATGAACTCCAGATGACTCTCCTGTGTAATGCAGTGGGAAAGACAAAGTTCAAATTTTCATGGTGATCAAATCAATCCTCGATGGAGAATGCCTCCCCTAGTCGAGGGAGTGTTGAGGATTATAGTCAAGACATCCTCCGTATACGTGTGACCCATTGAGTCAATCTAGAGAGAGAGCCTAAGAGTTTGGGTGTGTGGTTCTTGTATCTAAGACAATCGAACGTAGAAAGAGGCCTCCACAGAGAGCTGAGAAGAACTTGATGATCTCCTGCGGTAACACAAAGAGAAAGGATATTTGTTGAGTTGGACATGCCTTTGGTTGAGTACAAGGTGAACGTGAGAATTCCCATGAGTTGGGTGCATCCCCATGAGACAGACATCCATGTATTAGCCTCCTCCGAAAGGTAGATGAGATGATGAACCCGCATGACTCTCCTCCGTAATGCAGTGGGAAAGAAGATCCGCTGAGTTGGATGTGCCTGTCATTTAGAAAGCACAGAACGTGATCCTAGTGGTTGAGCACTAGTGAGTGTGTGGTTCTCCTCCCAGTAATGCTGTGAGAGGTAGAGATATATCCCTATGGATGTTCCCCTAGTATCGAAAGCACTAGTGGGTGTATAGAACTCCTTTACATTGTTCAAGAGTCGCACTTCACCAACCCCTGGCCCTAGGTAAAGGGTACAGTCGGCCCCACCTTAATGTAAAGATAATTAACATAAAAGATAATTAATATGGTACTATTAATTATATTTTGAGTTATTTATGTCAGCCCTATTGTGCCAATAGACACATCATTTGATGTGACAAGTCTGTATAAATAAAGGTGAATCCTCATTGAGGAAACACACTAATATTGTGTCATCTCATACTTCAGAAGTTAAAATCTTAAATTTCCACATAATTTCAGAAGTTGTGGTCTGAAATTGTGAGAATTACAACACCCTCTTGTGTGCTAAGTTTGGTGATGGTGTGGGAGGTCTTTCTCTTGAAGAATATAGCAAAGGATTGGTTGGGTTTTCTTCCCTTGTTGAGAAGGGTTTCCCAGGATACTTCTTGAGTTCTTGTGCATGGTTATTCTTCTTGTGATATTGGTTTGCTGCAGTAGTTGTTCAAGTTAAAAGCTAAACAGAAAATTGAATTAAATGCATGAGCCATAGCTCATTGAAAACTCAACAATTTCGACGATTCTCGTAAATTAAGAGTATTATTGAGTATAAATTAATTAAATGAACTAAAGGTTTATTTGGGTCATATTGTTGGAGGGAACACCTTCGTGTAATAGCTCGTTGGATTCGGGACGAAAAAATCTAAAGGTTGGGATGATGAGAAAGGCACTTCCGGCGTCCGGGAATGACTTACAAGCCAAGTAATCACTTTCCGACATTAAAAAGGGGTGTTTTAAGTGACTTAAAGTTCATAAAGTCACTTTACTTTATTAAAAGGGTAAAAAGGGTCCAAAAGATTCAACAAAGAGATAAAAGGAGAATGAGGGCGCCTTTCTCTCATTATTCACTTGCTAATTTCTAAAATTGAGTTGAGAGAGCTCTTGTGGCTTTTGTACTATTGCGACGAAAACCCCAGGAGAAATTGTTGAGATTGGTTTCGGTGGTGAGACTATCCACCCTAGCTGGTCATTGGGAAAAGATCACTTCAGATTTCTTCATTGCGCGCATTTGTGTAGGAGTTTATCTTCTAGTAGTTGAGATTTATTTGTCCATGGCTGGGTTTCTTTATTTGCAGCTGAGTTTTTGTGTCGGCGGCGGAGATTACTTGGGTATAGGCCAAATCCCCTTTGAGGAGCTCGAGTTTGATTGAGGAAGATTGTTTACAAGAATTGTGAGGGCCGTTTTGTTGCTTGGGAGGCTGAACTGCTCTTGCTGGGCGCACCATATACCTTGGGGATCGAGCTATTTATCTCAGACTTGGTGTGTCTCATTTGTTGGCTGATTTTTATGTGGAAGGTGCCATTTCGTGGAGCTAAGTTCTGAAGGAGATACTCCCATTGTTGGGTCGTATTATTCACTGTCTGAAGCTGAGTTGATGATATGAAGGCCGAGTTACTGTGAGAAAGGGTGCTGCTGGGTCATCCTCTTCAGTTTGGGTCTGTGCATGTTGTTTGAGAGGTTGAATTCACTTGTGGACAGAGGTATTACATTTCTGGGCAACTATTTGAGTTTCCAATCTATTGCTGTATATGTATTGCATCCTACAGGCCTGCATTGTTGCTGTGTAATTTCCAGAGGTATTTTACAGCCCATTCATCAATACACAGTTCAGATTTTGATTATTTATGGCTGTTAGTGTCCTCATATATTATTGTTGCAAAGGATGTTAATGCAATAAACCTTGGGCCTACTTTTTATGTATCTCTATGGTATTGCTATCCTATTTGATGTGACTAAAAGACTCCTTAAAGCTGCAAACTGTTTGTGGAAATCATATATCAGCAACACACACAAAATTTATATAGTAACCAACTGTTTTTCCAGATATCTAACCCAGAAAGTCATTAGAACATCACAGAAATAGCCAAAAAATTATTATTACAGCAGTGGGGATATTATAGTGGTATCAGAGCTTGTGAATCCTCCCAGCTTGTGAGAGACTAGAGTATACATGCTTGGCTATCAAACTAAGGAAAAGGTGAAGAAAAATCAGTTTGGGGTTTTACAGTATGGAGACAAATCAAGAACTCGTGACATAATTGTTACGAGCTTGTAAAAACTATCAAAAGAATTTCACAATGTTACTAGAGCATCCAGAGTGGTGGAAGCCTCTATTTGGGAAGAAGAAGAAGAGAGAGATGCGATGGAGGAGCCACTTTATTATTTGATGGAGGAGCCTCATGTGATGGTTGAACATGAGGAGCATTCAGATTTGCAGGCGTTTGCAGAGAGGTATGACCCGGAGGTTTCTGATAATGCATATGTTTTGCATTATGGGGATCAGGAACTGCTTCTTTTCGAGAGGCCCATTGAAGGCTCAAGTTATGACCACTGATGAGACAGTTGAGCATATATACCTTATGGATCAGCCAAAAAGGAAGTATATGCATCCATGGATTGTGGGGACAGGTATATTACCAATGAGGACACATCCATTTGGGATCCACGTTCAATTGTTACTAGTGCAGCGACTGATACAGTGACACATACAGGATACAGAATGATATTAAGTGGTATACAGCAGTATGTGGTGGTGTGCAGTGGTATGCAGAGGGGTACAGTGGTACACAGTGGGATACAATGGAGTTCAGGGGAGTCATACTCTCACTTGATGGAGCATGGAGGGTCCAGAGGAGGAAAACCCACTCTTTTGCTGTAGTACATGGATTCTGGAGGCCGTACTCTCAACATTAGTAATGTTTGTGATGATGGAGGGAGTATGGTTGACCATTCGTGTGAGGAGACGCCTCTGGAGGCATGTGATGGTATGGGAGTAACGTGGAGTTAGGGGCAATATTCAGATAGCCCATTAGCGCATAGGGATGAGTTCCATGGAGTGGTACACTCCTCGAAGATTGATCTTCGATTGGAATATCACCAGGGCAGTGTCAATGAGAAGGATACTCACAAGACTAATCTTAGGTATCCTTATGATTTTTTGGTCATGCCCTTGGGATTGACCAACGCACCTACTACTTATCAGATTCGCCTATAGTTGCAGAGGTTTCTATTTTTGTTCTTCGATGCTCTCAGTATATACAGCAGAACTCGAGAGGATCCCTTGAGAAAGTTGGATGAGACATGGGGCATTATACACACGACAGAGAGTTCTTATTTAGGGCATGTGGTCAAGGCACAGGATGACATGATCTACTACATAGGTGACACATATTTAGTCCCTGAGGCCACACTTAGGGAGATGATCATGAGTGCGATGCATGATACACCTTCGGTAGGACTTCTCGGGGACTTGTATGAGCATGAGGTGCCACAGATGGCAAAGCTAATTTACAGGAAAGTGTCTAGACTCTAGGCATTGTTGGAGTACATTATCAAGAGTAGGGATAGCAGATCTCTCTGTACGGTTTGGCGGGAGCAAGACAAATTTGCAAGCACGGTGTTGATTCCTAGTATCTGGTTTCCATCAATTGATTGCATACAGGAATCAGAGACTAGGCGGTTGGATACCAACAGTTATCAGTACTACACAACAACAGTCAATAGGAATTGGAAGTGGTGGAATTCCAAATTGGCTATGGGATCCATGGATTCATCTGACCTGTTATCACACAATCTGTACTTGCCCAAAGCCCAAGGAAAGTGAATGCAAGATTGGTGTAACAGGGGGTGACCTATCACTGTCACCTTAATAGGAAACCCCTTTCTATTTAGGAGTATATCAAAGTTACCCCAGGGGAGACGTCCCCAGTGACCTAAAGGGATGATAAGACTAAGGCAAGGATGCAAGAAAACCCCCTTCTCACTGGTCACTCAAGTCAAAAGGTTCTTAAGGTCTTTAAGGGATGAAGCAATGGTAAAAAATGGAGTGTACCTGCCCAAAACAAGACAACAAAGAAAATATGGCAGCTTTCAAGTACAAAATATGATGTTAGTGCTTCTTAAGACCATGAACCTTCAAAAATCGGCTAGCTAATGTAAAGTTGCAGCAATGTAAAGTTGCAGCAATGTAACAGTTTATAACAGCAATGAGTGTTTTGTAAAAGCCACAAGAATTATGCCTTGAAATTGCTTGAAAAAAGACAAGAAAAAGTAACTTTGACTAGGCAAATTGATAATAAATTGTCACAAGCATTTAATATCACTTTTGCAGAGAATTTGTTGCAGTTAGATGGTTGTAGCAATCTTTTGTAACAGCAGCAAATTCTAGTGCTCAAAATTGCAAGAAAACACCATGCAAACTCAACATTTATCTAGTAGAATGATTCGCAATTGTCACAAGTGATTCTGGATGAGCTAAGTGTGAGTTATGTAGGTGAATGCGGCAATTTAACATGAATTTGTATGGCTGTAGCAATGATTTGCAACAGCAGCAAGTTAGTTAATGAATTAGTCTAGTTTAGGCTTAGTAGAATTTAGCAAAAGCTTCAAGAAAGAGAGTTTGAGTGTTTAATCAATCCTTCAATAAGAGAGAGGCTAGAACTAGTGCCTTCTAGGGCTTATGGAGTCAAGTGGATGGCTTCTTCTAAGGCTGCAAATCAGTTTTGATAGTGCACAAAAGTCCAAGAGGAATGCATAGGAGAAGTAGTAACTTAAGTCCCCCTATCCATTTTCCTCAAGAAAACAAGATACTAGGGTGTAGGCAATTCTAGGCCCTCGCACCTTGCTCTCCTTAGGATTTTTATGGGATAAGAACTTAGGCAAAGATAACTAGGTCAAAACCTTAGAGTGCTAGGAAACTAGGGCTCTAGGATTTCACTAGTTACTAGATCAATTCAATGAAAAGCTTGGCAAATAGAAAGTAAGAAAGTAGCAAATAAGTTCCTTACTTCAAGCATTAAGTATAGTATATACCATGCAATCTCATAATCTTGTATGAGAAAATAAAACCATACATAAACCATTCAATAAATGACAAAAATGCAGATTTTACCTACTTGCACCAAGACTAATCGTGAAAATACCATGCAAGATCACCATAAAAGCAATGTTCCACCAAGACTCCGGGACAGGGGTGCACGGGAGCGGGGAGACGCACAGGGGGGACGTGTGGGAGCACCCCCAAATTTTGGGGAAATTCATGGGGGACGAGGGGATGAGGGGTCCCTAGCATAGGGGTCCTCGGCTTTAAAATTATAAAAAAAATATAAATATTAATGATAAAATCCCAACAATAACAATTCAACCCATGTAAATTACTAAATTCATCATTGTGCATACTAAATAGTAAACAGTAAACTAGTACTAAATTCAAATTTGTAAATGATATAAATAATAAACATGATTCAAATTATGATTTCAGATTCAGTAATGAAATATATTGATTCATATTATGATTCAGTAATGAAATACATTGATTCATAAATCATAAATGAAACAGATATAGTAAAATATTGTGCGTCCAGAAGCACCCCTTTTCGAGGGGGGACGCCCAGAAGCACACCTTTTGGGGAAACACGCCCCCCACACTGGGAAACGCACCCCCCTGTTTCTCCCCAAGTTTCCCCAAAAGGGGGACGTGGGGAAACGTTTCCCCAGGAGCACCCTTGTCTCGGGTGCATGGGAAACGTGGGGGGCGTGCACCCCACCCTGGGGGGACGCATCCTCGTGGAACACTGCATAAAAGCAATGTTCCACTAAGACTCTGGGACGGGGGTGCACGGGAACGGGGAGACGCACAGGGGGGACGTGTGGAGCACCCCGAAATTTTAGGGAAATTCATGGGGGACGGGGGAACGTCAGGGTCCCTAGCATAGGGCTCCCCGGCTCTAAAATTATAAAAAAAAATATAAATATTAATGATAAAATCCCAACAATAACAATTAAGCCCATGTAAATTACTAAATTCATCATTGTGCATACTAAATAGTAAATAGTAAATAGTATACTAGTACTAAATTCAAATTTGTAAATGATATAAATAATAAACATGATTCAGATTATGATTTCAGATTCAGTAATGAAATATATTAATTCAGATTATGATTTCAGATTCAGTAATGAAATATATTGATTCAGATTATGATTTAGTAATGAAATACATTGATTCATAAATCATAAATGAAACAGATATAGTAAAATATTGTGCATCCAGAAGCACCCCTTTTCAAGGGGGGACGCCCAGAAGCACCCCTTTTGGGGAAACACGCCCCCCACACTGGGGAAATGCACCCCCCTGCGTCTCCCCGAGTTTCCCCAAAAGAGGGACGTGGGGAAACGTTTCCCCAGGAGCACCCCCGTCCCGAGTGCATGGGAAACGTGGGGGGCGTGCACCCCACCCTGGGGGACATGTCCCCGTGGAACACTGCATAAAAGCTTCCAAGATTGATCCACTTGCAAAAAATCAGCCTTATACAAGAGTGTGCCTCACAATTTCAGCCAATAGCTCTTCTAGGGCGAAAATTTCAGACCTCTCCTCTTGTGTGAGGAGTTGTGATGATAAAAATGAATGTACTTTATGTTTATTTATACAAAATTGGTGACCTTTAATTAATTTCAAGTCAAATAAAGGCCGACCTGGCCAATTTACAAATAAATTCAAATTAGACATAAATAAAATTAATTAGCATCTAAAAACACTTCCAAGGGTGACATCATGCCCTTCTAGAGTGACGTTGAGCCCCTAAGGTGGAACGTTGGGCTCCATATGCTAAACGTTTGGCCTCCAGATGCTGAACGTTTGGCCTCCAAAGGCCCTGGATGATGCCCACATGTGCCAACTAGCTCACAACTGCCCTCAAAATGCAAACCCTAGCTCTGGATGATGTGCAGGGTCATGATGGTGACATCATGGGCTCTCAAAGTTCAACGTCCAGGTGGAAAAGCAAGATCCCCCTGGGTCTAGGTCTACCAAGATGCCTCCAAGGTGGTGTCCTTTCTTCCTAGTGCAAATCTCTGATGTCTTCTTGCCCCTAGTTGGGGTTACAACATCCATCTGTGGGATTTCAGCCCCATGAAGGTCCGAGCTAATCATTCCCCCATGTGTACCTATCCACCCGACAAGGTCCTGCAGCAACAACAAGTACGCCCTCCAGGGGTTCATAAGTCACAGGGATCATAACATGTAAATCACATCCAATAATTAAATTACCCAAACATGTGCATCAAACCCCCTTTTACCTAGACAAATGCTCAAAGACGTTATGCAATCTAACAAGTCAGGTTTAGAGAAGGTCACAGGGTGTCCTATTGGGCTAATCCTCCTTTAAGTTTGGGGTGTTTCCCAGGTGAGAACCAATCCAGGTCATGTAAGTGTATGAGGTGGCGTGGGGTAGTGTTTAGGCATGGGGTGCAGTGATAATAGGGAAATGTAAATCTTACCTATGGGTGCCTTTGTAGAGGGCGAGTTGCACCTTGTCATAGATGCCATTGTTTCCTAGCCCGTTCATCGCCTTTTATTCTTAACTTCATTGCCTTTGATCCTTTGTTTTTATGCTTCAAGGGAAGAGTTGAGGGACACTGTCCTGGCTTGGTGACCAGAAGTGACATCGTTATCCACAAGCATTTCACGGAGATGAAAAAGTTGGCTCGTCATGAGACCCCCTTTCTCTTGGCTATGCCACCAAGAGCCACTACCCTAGTTTGGTGACCAGATAGATGGTAATGTCATACCGTTACATGCCCATGGTCATAATAGGTTGGCTCATGATGAGACCTCCCATCCAAAAACTAATACCTTGAGTGTTTGT
>SNQJ01S0155208.1:6594-29071 GCA_010110895.2 Picea sitchensis
AAGTAGTTTAATTTTTGCTTTTATTTTATTTCTTACAAAAAAAACATTTAAAAGAGCAATGATTAAAATTTCATTTCACTATTATAAATATTTTCAAATCCCAAGTCTCTTTATTTCATTTAAATTTTCCATTGCAACCATTTGTATTATTAATTCATTTTAACATTTAGAATTCACACCACTTAAAAGCAAATACAAAATTATAAAATTGCAATATAAAAATCATTTTTTTTTTTAAATCATAAAAAGAGATATTCATGCTTGGACTTTTACTCTTTAGTTAGGGGTCTAATGTGGTATATGTCTAGGCTATAAGATAGGGTGATCATTCCTGCTTCTTCCTGTTTTAGCCGACCAAGAAGTCAAGATGTTGGTGTTGGGAACTTTCTAGTCCCTCAACAGCAACAAACACTATCATCATCGTCATCGAATGAGGAACTATCGTATTTTTAATAAAAGATTTTCTTTTTCAAAAATATTCATTTATTTATTTCCTTGTCTCTTTTCTGATGTTTATTTTCTTTCTTAGGAACTTCTTCTTCATGACTATTTGAACCCCTTACATAAGGACACTTGGAGTGAAAATGACCAACTTTACCACAATTAAAGCATTTGAAAGGAAGCTTACCTTTGTACTTGTTGGTTCCTCTTTTCATCTTTCTCACAAAGTTGGCTTCTTCTTCATTGTTTGAATCGTCACTATTGTTAGAGCAAGGTTTTGACCTTGGCTTGTTCTTTCCTATCTTCATAGAGGCTTTGAAAATTGCTTCCCTTTTGGATACATTTTCCTGTTCTGTTCTCATTTCATATGATGTAAGCATAATTCATCCATGCTCAACGTATCCAGATCTTTTTTTTTTTCTAGAGATGATATTTTAGGGTCAAATCTCATTGGGAGAGATCTTAGTATCTTTTGCACAACAACTAAATTTTCAATATTTTCTCACAGTCCTCTTATAATATTCACAATTTCATCAACTCAGAGAAAATAAGCTGCAATATCTTCATCTTACTTCATTCTCATATGTTCAAAGTGTACTCTGTAAGTTTGTAGCTTGGCCCCTTTGACTTTAGCATCTCCTTCATAAACAAGCTTGACCTTGTCCCATATTTCCTTTGCAGAATCACAATGCATAACCTTAACAAATTATGAACATGTTAAACCACTTAGAATGACATTTATAGCCTTTGAATTGTATTCACTAAGATTTTTCCCAACATTATCTGTTGGGGGAGAAGTTGATGCAGTGTATCCATTTAATACAACTTGCCAAACATCAAATCCCCATGCCTGCAAAAAATTTCTCATTCTTATGCTCCAAAAAACATAATTTTTCCCATCAAATAGTGGTGTTCCATTTTTTGGTAAATTATCCTTTCTTATCCATGATCTTCCTTCTAGTGGTTATATTGTTTCTGAAGGAACTCGCTCTAATACCAATTGTTAGAACATTCAAGAATACTGAGGGGAGGGTGAATCAATATAGAGTTATTTCAATAATTTTAACCTTCAAGCACTACATAAACATTAACCATTAATCATGTCATTAATCATCACATAAAATCATACACATTGCACACAAAGTTTTACATGAAGACCCAACAAGGAGGAAACCACAAAAAAATTTATTAAGTAGTTTCAAGGTTTTACAAGCACCAACTTGAAGGAAGCACCCACACCCCGAGTTTTCCAGCACCTAATGGAAGGAGACACCAATCCCCTTGGAATATTTTAAATGATGATACATGATCAGATAAACCTTCAAATACAATCCCAAAATCACTTCTTAAATCTGCATACAAAACTGCTCAGAACTGTATCTCAAATCTACAAACTTGTAACATTCACCACGAGCTCAATTTTCTGTTTCTGATTCTGATACTTGGACCATGATATTAGGATATTTTCTCCTTCTAATTCAACAAGTGGAATTCAGTTTGGACCAACCAAGCTTCAGATATAACCGTTTTATCTCGAACACCTGTTTGGGACTAGTTTATGGATTAGTCACAAACCCTAACTTCCAACAAGTAGAACTCCATACTAGTAATGAATCAAGATATGAAACATGTACCCAATATTCTTCAATATATTCTCTAAAATTCCTCAAAGTTTCTCTCCTTGAATCATCCCCGAAAAAATTTATAGTGAAAATGGCAAGATGACTCATTTTAAAGAAGAAAACCCCAGTTTTAAAAACCTCAACTTCCACTATGTATAACTCCAAACCTGTAATGATTCAAGATTTAAAATTCATGCCAAATATTCTTTGTTACATCTTCTGAAACACGTCCAAGTTTCACTATATAAATCATTCTATAAAAAAATTATATCGAAAATGCCAAGATGACCTTCAAAGAAAAACCTTAGAATAAATCATCACAAGACTTCATCTTCCCTTGGAATTTCTCCCTTCTTCACTTCATCTTCCCTTGGAAATTTGCTTCCCTAGGATGAACTTCTCTCCTCTTCCTTGGATAGGTCGAATTGGTGTAATTGGTGTAAAGAGGCCTAAAAGTTCATTTCCTTAACAAAAAAAACTTGTAATCATTTTCAGTGTTCATTTTTCCTTCCTAGTGCTAGAGGAATAGATGGAGGCTTGTGATATAGACGGTTGGGTTTCCCTAACCAATTTTTGGAATCCTTTGGTCTTCCATTGGTGGAAGGATATAAAAAGTGACAATGATACACAAATAAGGGGTTCCACTTAGAGGAGTAAGGTCCATGTGACTTCATGCAAAGAAGAAGATCGAGAGGGGAAACATGTGGTGAGAGGAAGAGGAGAAAAACAAACACATTGTTTGTGCCATCTCATTGGTCCTAATTATTTTGGGGAGCTTATATTAGTAGAGAGATCCAATTCTAGTCATCAAAAAGCTTGAATTATAGAATCGCAGATAGATGGCTCATTGAGGAACTAAAGGTCATTTTGGGAAGTTTCCCACGCTGCAGTGGGGAAAGAGACATTGTTTCAATTGACTATGAAGGATATCCATAGTATGTGCAGAGAGGGATAAGTCATCCTATCCTTTGAAGCCATTTCCAAAGCCAAGATTCCATAGAAAAAGAAGGACGAACTTCTTGTTCTATCTATAAGGAGAGATCACCTACAATTGGATGGTGAATATTTCTTTCAAATAGGAGGAAGCCATTTTGCTTGAACATAATCCAAAGAGAACAATATTTTTTTCTAGTTTATCAAGAATAGATTAAGGATGTTTCCCTTTCCTTTAGCCTTGATTCATTGACATAGGAATAATAAAGTTTTAGCTAAGCCTGATTTGTAATCCACTGCTACATGAGATTATTTGGAGCCATGAAAGCCTCTTTTTCAATGTTGGTTTTCCCATTTGGGTTTCCAAGATAAAACTTATGTGTTCTATAATGTGTGATTGTATGAATTTGTTGTTTTGTAGTCATTGTCTAAATACATAATAGAATATGAAGATAGAAAATGCACAAGATTAAGACTATTACACAACAATAGTTTGTCCAAAATTGAGCACAACAAGGTGTAATAAACCCACATAGTGAATAACATTTAAGTTTCACATTTTAAAATTTAATAGCAACCATAGTGGTGAATTGACTTTGGCCAATGACCCTGATTTGGTCTACATTTCTATAAATATATCTTCTTCGTGTATGTGGGGAGGTTTTCATTTTTTGTTGCAACAATTGTTTTAATATCTCAAAAACTGAAGTGATCAAACCAAAATGGATGTTAGGTATATCATATTATAACATTTTGAAGTAAGTTTTATTAAAAAATTTAAAATTATTTTCATTTCAATCATAAAATTAACTCTTTAATAATGTTTTTTTTAAAAAGAACTAGTAGATATTTTGTATTAAGAAAAATGATTGCAGAAACAACTTGCAGTAAAAATACATGAAAGCTCTAGTTACCTGTTTCTATATAAGAAATGATGGCTTCAATCTTGCCAAAATGAGTCCAATTCAAGCCTCATTACATACAAAATTTCAAGAAAAACTTTAACTGTGTAAATTTTGCAAAAAGTCCTTAAAAGTTTGATAATCCTAAAAAACATAAATGTCTAACTAACAATGTGATTGATGACATCCTCAAATGTTGTTTCATTCATTACTTCTTTGTCAATATCCTGGACATATGCATTCAAATCTGGGAAAAGGTTCCTTGAGTCGTCCTTGCACTGATTGGATGCCCATATTTCTTGTATCACAGAGGGGTCAACCTGGTTTCCTTGAGACAATTTTCGAATAACATTGCACAAAGTCTTGCATTCCTTCTCCAGTTTGATGATGTTCCTCTTTTTTTGAACTAAAATTCCCATGAAAATTTCTAGTTGGGCAACCATATGTGTTTCCTGGTCATGTAATTACCTGGAGAGCCTTCGAATTGAGGCATTGTTTTCCTCAATTTTCATGTTTTGTCTTTGAAGAATATAATGGATATCTCCCTGAGGATCCATGGAAACCCTAATAAATAAGAAGTTATGGAGATTCCATTGGGGGGAGGGAAGAGGGAATTCCCCAAACCTCGATAATATAAATTCATAAATAGGCTTGAGGGAAGGGGGTAGCAAAGACAAATACCCCCTTCGACATAAGATTCAAAAAGGGGGAGGGACTAGAGAAAATACCCCATAAAGAATGACTTAGCGACTTTCAGGCAGCCAAACTAGGGCACCAAAGAAGAGATTGAAATCCCCACATGTAACATCTCCCTCCAGAATGAAAAGACCACCAAAAAATTGAAACTACTAACAAAGAAAATTCTTATGGCTAGGAAGCATAACTCGAAAATTCAAGGGAGACACTAATTACCCAGTATAGAGGAAGATCAAAGGTCATGGATTCTGGAATCCTCCAAATCCTGATGCTAGAATCACGAATACGAGAACCACCCCAAATCCCAGAGAATCATTGCATTCAATTCCAACCCAACTCTGACTATCCATAGCCGAAGGATGACTAACCAAAATCCACAAATATCGAAAGTTGAATCCATGTTTCTAATCCCACCACAATCGTGTGAGTTGAGGATTAATGATTCATAATTGTTGTAGATGTCGAAACACACACTGACACTGGGGGGGGGTGAATCAATGTCTGGAACTTTTGACTGTTTTTCACACTTTCATTGATTAACTAAATTAATTGAATACTATATATGCAGTTCAATTAATTATTCATAAACACGTATAACACAAACTTTATGAAGTAGATAAAATATCTTTCTTTTATTTATTTAAATTGAATGAATAGAAATAAAATCAAACCTTTAATATCTTCAACTTCAACTAAATACGAGATATCCAACTCTCTAATACAAGACCCAACTTGTAGTTCTCATATCCAACTGAGAAATGAGGAATCCAACCCTCATAACAAGACCCATCTTGTTGATCTTAGATCCAACTGAGGTGTGAGGAATCGAACCCTCATAACAAGACTCGACTTGTAAACATGCACCAACCTTATAGAATGAACTTCCATTCAATCCATTATATATATATATATATATATATAATCCACCATGACACACTAATATTCACCACCACTTCTGGTTTATATAGTATTTCAATAGGTATAGGATTGAACCATTGTGTCTTTTGACATGAACCATTGCATCTCTTCATTTAATTTAACATAGATAATCTTATCCTTTTTTTCATTAATTTATCGTGTAAGTTTCTCAATTAATTAGAAGATTAATCTTGATTCGAATTTCATCAACATGAGCTAATCACAGGTATGGATCGACTCCTTATAACGTTCCCATGCTTCTACTGCATCCCTAGTTCTTCAACAGATCATATTCAAGATTTTACTATCTCTTTGTACTGTTATGGTGTTAATCTTGTCAAATTACTTAACATACCCCTAACTATTCATAGAAATCAAATTCTTCAAAGGTGTGTTCTTCAACCCACTTCCCTTTGTGACCACGGGCTGAAAACCACGGGCTTAGCTATTTCAAATGTTGTTCTATTAGCTCTTTTCTCGTTCCATCCTTATTCTTCTACATGATACCATATTCAAATGTTCAAGGGCTTATTTACTTATATCCCCTTTATGTTCCTTATTATCTTCTTTACCTTGTCACGTGACCGATGTTGGATTCAAGTTCTTCGGTACTTCGACCTTTGGGATTTTGACCTTTGCAATCCTTGTATTCTTCCAAATTTGTTACCTTCTGGAGTGGTTACATCTCATGTTGGCTAATCTGATGTCTATCATTACTCCCTAAGTTCTCATATTGACGGTCTTGTCTAATCCTTGCGCATTCGTTGAACTTTGTCTTTTAGATTATCGATGACTCTGACTTAATCTTTAGTTGAGGTGGATGGTTATCATCTACTCTGAAACTTCGAATATTCGTGACTCCGGGACTCCAGATTACTAGAACTTTGAATTAGTTCAATTCCTATGGAGCTTTACCTACCGAAAAAGTCATGAAACAATGATGATCGCTTGTTGTCAGTTAACACCTCATGCTAACTCTATTCTTCCACTATGTTTGATAAATGATCGAGAATGTTCTTGAATTAGATCAACGATTAACATTACTTCATGATTCCGGACTTCGATAATTAGTTGATAACAGAAGCTTGGATATCCTAGAAGTTAGTAATCTCGGAGTGACATGGCTTGTTGACATCACTCAAGATGATGTGGACCCTAATTTTGTGTGCCAAATGTCACCCCGATTCATGACTTTCAAGGTCCTTATGTGCCACATCGACCTTGAAATTTGTTACCACTTTATTGGGCCACATGTCCTTGCTAACATGATCCTGCTGATGTGGTCCTATTGTTGTGTCAGATGACTTATTTTGATCTTCCTATTAGATCAGACAACTGACGGGATTTTGCATTTATTGCTTTTCACTTCTTGTCTTGGGGAACTTCAACACTTTAATATCAAACTTCGATCATCACTGGATTTCCTATACATATTTCCACCATTTAATATTTCCTTGGCTTGATTCGATGACCTATGTTTACTCTGGGACTTCGTGCCTTTTTCCCCACTTATCTTATCCTTCCACTTTATGTCGATCAACGGTCGACGAGATTTTCCAGATCTTCCTCTAATCCGACGATCAACCTACTACAAGGTTCATCATGATGAACCATGATGAACCATGCATATCCTCAATATTTGGGTATCCCAGAGAGATAGTAACAAACCAATGACCTCAGTTCACATCCAGACTTATTGAGGAATTCATGAAGGAACACAACATCTGCCACAAGAATTCAATACCCTACCATCCATAAGCAAATGGATAGGTTGAAGTCACTAACCGAGAACTCAAAAATATCCTCACCAAAACAATAAGCATGAACAAGAAGAACTAGTAAAAGAAACTCATAGAAGCAGTATGGGAATATAACATCACATGGAAGACTACCACAGGGCTTACACCCTTCGAATTGGTCTATAGTAATAAATCTATGCTCCCCATTGATTTTGAATAACATACTTTGAGGAAAACATCTGAATTGAATATGGACATAGCATTAGCATAGAAACAAATACCGAATCAACTAAATTCCTTAGATGAGTATTGGATGAAAGCATTATTCAACATTGAAGTAGTGCAACAACAAAGAAAATCTTGACATGATAAGAAAATTAAGCATGAAAAGTTCAAAGAAGGGGACTGGGTCCTCTTGTATGATTCTATATTCAAGGACTTCGAGGGAAAGTTGATGAACAGGTGGTTGGGGCTCTACATTATTGAAAAATGTTATGATAATGGTTCAATACAAATCAGAACCATTGGTGAAGAAGGAATTCCCTTGCTAGTGAATGGATTCAGGCTAAAAGTTTACAACAAACCAATGACAAGGGAAGAGTTCACAGCAATAGTGAAGACACAAAATATGGATGTGATTGATAACATAGATGCTCTCAATCCATCCAATGAATGAAAAAAAAAGGAATAAAATACCTAAATGAAAACCTCACCGAGGCATCTAGGACAAGTTTGTGGTTGAAAACCTCCAATGGAGGCGGTCTCAAATATGAGAAATAAATAAATATCATCATCAAGAAAACCTCCCAAAGGATTGATGAGGCAAATCATTGGTGAAAACCAACAATGGCACTTATATCTTAAGAAGAAGAAGAAAAAAGTAAAAAAAAGAAGAAAAAAAACACAAAATGAATTGGAATACTAATGTTTTTGTTTTTGCAGGTACCCATGGACTCCATTTTAGAAATCATTTGTGTTAGCACATAGGATGTAGAGGGGTCAAAAATTTCAAGCTTCTAGGTTTCAGTCATAGGGTCAGGTTATTAAAGGTTTTTGAGTCATATCTTATGTCAATAAATCATGTTTTGATTGTATCTTAAGTCATGAAAGATGATTAGAGTCCATTTAGGAAGGTCTTGGTGTCATGATAGTGATTTTCATCATTAGCAGAAAAGGAGAGCATTGGTTATATCTCTTTGTTTTAAAGGTCATCATCATCAAGTGTTATGTCCCAAAAGTGTGTACAAAATTATTTACATGTCACATCTGACTATTTGGGAGTCATGTCATGTGTCAAATCATATGTTGCAAACTCTCCTAAAGGTTAGCAACAAATCAAGAAAGTACATCTTGCACTAAATCACATATCATTATGTTTTGGAAATGTGATAGTTGATTTTCTTGTTTTCAACACCATCACATCATCAAGTAGCTCTAAAGGATCATTTTCAAAAGGAGATTTTATCATTGAGTCCATCTTCATTTCCTTTTGAAAAGAATGCACTGCAGACTGTTCTAGCTCACTGCGAATTGAATTGCACTGTAGATTGTTTGTTGCTACCGACTCCTAGCGCTACCAACTGTTTGTAGCAGATTGAAGGTGGATTAGCATCATTAAATACCGAATTGGTTTGGTTTTTTTGCAAACAAGGAGAGATCCCTATATACAGGTACTCTGATTGATGACTTATTTCCATTACATGAAGATTGATTACCATTAAACCCTAATTGTTGCAAATTGTCTACTCGCTGCGAACTGTTTCATATCATTTGCACTGCAAACTTCTTTTACTTGGTCAGCTTCCACAGTGCTTGTATCTTAAATATGTTATGCAGACCCAAGATTCTTGTTTTCAAAATGGTTTTCCTTTCCATACCTGTGAATTTGCAAATCTTTCTGATGAAATGCCTATACTAAAATTCATTGTTGTAAACTGAGAAATCGCGTTGCCAACCCTTTGTTTTATATAGTCACTCAGAATTTTTTTTGTCAAAGGTTTATTTTAGTTTTAGGTTATTATCTTTACCTCTATTTCTCAACTTCGGTCTATTTTAGTTTCTGTATTGTTGATTTAAGCACAAATCCTTTTTCTAGCAAACCCGTATTCTTACAATTAAGCAGTAAACCCTACTTTCATCAAGTTTTCATTACATTATCTGGTAGCAACCGTTATCAGAAGGAGAGTTTAGACTAAGATATCATGGACAGTCAGCGAGGTAAAAAAATTCATGAAGGAGGAGAAATTGTCAAGGTTGGGCCCCATGAACTGCATCTAATAAAATCAGACCCATTTTTCAGAGAGGCATTTCAGAGAGTGGGATGCATGGTTTTTTGTGAGAAAATGCAAAGAGGACATCCTGAGGTTGCCAAGCAGTTTGCACTAAATTTTGATGGGAAAAATGCTAAATTTGGTACACTGGAGTTTGAGGTTTCAGAACAGTCTATTTCTACAGCCACATAGATACCAGTTCATGGAGAAAGTTGGTTTAAGGCCATGGCCTCGAATTATGTATTTTCTAAAGAATTCTTAAAACCTGAATATCAAGAAGATAATCTATCCAAGGGAGTGCCAAGAATTCATATGCTGGAGTATTTTGATAAAATGCTCAAATTCATTTAGAGGTATTTTACTTGTGAAGTTAGGTTTAACATGGTTTGTCAATACCATATTAGACTATTAATGCACTTTATTGGAAAAGAACCCTTGAATCTACTCACTTATCTATTCAGAAGCCTTGGGAAGATGTCAGATATAGTTCAGGACAAGTCTAAGTAGGTGGATACCAGTGTCTTTCATTATGGTTTGATCAAAATTAGAGTGTTGGTATAGTTGAAGAAGACCAATATTGATTGGGATGCTTTCCTAGTTGCATCAAGATTTCATCCAGATGTTTCTCATACACCACAGTCAAAGAAACAGACACATATTTCTGTTGAAAATATTGTGCATTCAAATTCCACTAAAAAGAGAAAGACGACTAAAAAGGATAAGTCTTCTCATTCTACTGATAAGTTAAGTGAAGGTTCTTCACAACCTCTTGAGGAAAAAAATTCTCTTGTGGTAGAGCCTTCACCTATGGATACATCCTCTAGAAAAGCAAGTAGTTTAAAGGGAAAGAAACTTGTATTTTCTCCACCTGTTGTTGCATAAATTGTTAATCCTAGAAGACCATTCACAACATCAACAACAAAGAAACATGTCTCTGTGGAAGAAGGTACATCCAGAGCATCATATGAGCCAACATTCGAAACCAAGCCTCTTTAAAAGCCAATATAAATCATTGAGATCAAGTCTCATTATGATGAGAGGGATACCACTTTTAAAAGGCTCAGGAAGCAGCTAAAAGAGGAAAGGGATAAGAATGAACAATTGGAGAAGGAAAATATGCATGCTGAGATTCAGCTGAAGAGAACTATAGATTGTTAATTTTTATATGATCAAGGTTAAGCATGAAGCTCATTCCATTTTAACATTTGACTTAACCATAACCAATAATGTTGCAGCAACCAAGATCACAAGAAGAAACACCATGCACAAGAACACAAGAAGTATCCTGGGAAACCCTTCTCAACAAGGGAAGAAAACCCATATGAAATCCTTTGCTATATTCTTCAAGAGAAAGACCTTCACCACCAATAAAACCTAGCACACAAGAGGGTTCTCAAACCCTAGAAAACTAGCGCCCAAGAGAGGTGTGCACTTTTCCCAAGAAGGTGTACTTGATAAAATTTCCAAACTCACATGAAAGATATGATTCTACAATGGGGAATCTACCTTTACTTATATTAGACTTGACCTATCAACATAAGTGTCTATTGGAACAACAGATCCGACCTCTCTAAGAAACATTATAATTAATAATAATCAGATTAATTATCTTTTACATTAAGGTGCGGCAGACCTGTACCCTTTACATTACAATTAGGGTTACATGCAGGTCTGACTCTCGAACAATATAGCAAGGGATATCGTACACCCACTAGTGCTCATCCACTAGGGGCACATCTTATGGGGATGTCCATATCTCTAGCTCACTGGATTACATAGAAGAACCACTTCTTCACTAGTGTTCAACCACTAGGATCACGTTCACCTATGCTCGTCCACAGGCACATCCACTCAACATATCTTCTTTCCCACTGCATTACAGAGGAGAGTCATCTGGATTTTCTTGTCAACTCTCTACTCAGAGGAGGCTAATACACCATATTCATATATGTCTCATGATAATGCACCCAACACTTTTGGATTTCACACGTTCACCTTGTGCTCAGCCACATGCATGTCCAACTCTACAGATCTACTTTCTCACTGCGTTACACAGGAGAATAATTTGGAGTTGTTCTCAACTCTCTGTAAGGAGGAGGGAATATCTACATTCCAACTCTGTCTCAGGTAGGAACCACACACTGCTCTTGGGGGCTCTTTCTCATGTTTTTGTTCTGGAGAATGTCTCACGTAGCTGCAATCATAAACACTCCCTCTTAACTAGGGAGGCATTTTCCACCAGGCCAAGCCTCTCACGGAAATACCCAAACTTTGTCTTGGCAAGTGGTTTGGTGAAGATATCTACGATATGTTCATGAGTAGGAATATATTGCATGTGTATTGTCTTCCTCTGCACCATATCTCTGATATAGTGATACTTTATCTCAATGTGTTTTGATCTGTCATGAAACATGGGGTTCTCAGAGAGATTTACACAGCTATGGTTATCACAATGAATAGTAGGATCCATATCATGATCGAACAAGTCAGTCAGAAGTTTTTGAAGCCATATTGCTTCGCGGACTGCTACACTCAATGCAATGTACTATGCCTTTGCGGTGCTCAATGCAACAAAGCTTTGTTTTCTGCTACACTAGGAAACCATGGCAGACCCTAAAGTGAAGAAACAATCAGAGGTGTTTTTTCTGTCTACTGCACTTGCTGCCCAATATGCATCTTCATATCCTTATAGGATCAAGTCCACACTGGAGGCATATATTAGGCCATAACCAATTGTTCCTCATAAGTATCTCAATACATGTTTTGCAGCTATCCAGTGTGTTTGTCTCGGTTGGCTCATAAACTGACTAAGCACATTTACTGCATAGAAAATGTATGGTATGGTGTTAACTAGATACATCAGTGATCCAATCAATTGTCAGTATAAGTGTGGATATACATCTCCTGAATCAATATCACCGATTTTCTTCAAATCCATAACCATTGGAGTGGGCATGGATTTGCATTATGTCATGCCAAAAAATTTCAATATCTCCATAGTATATTTTCCTTGACTCGGGAAAATCTCATATGTTCTATGCCATACTTCTAGTCCCAAGAAGTAGTGCATTAAGCCGAAATCCTTCATTTCAAATTTAGCAGTCAATGCTTGTTTCCATTTAGCAATGAGTCTCTCTGAACCGGTGAGGAAAAGTTCGTCCACATATAGGACCAAAATAAAACACTCATTTCCATCAATGTGATAATATAAGTTTGGGTCAGCAACACTTTGTTTGAAGCCCAAACTCATCATAAATCCATCCATTTTCTCATACCAAGCACGCGGTGCTTGCTTTAGACCATATAGGGATTTCTTTAACCTGCATACATGAGATATTTTGTTGTGTACAACGAATCCTTCTAGCTTCTCAATATAAACATCTTCCTCAATTTCACCATTGAGAAAGGTTGTCTTTACATCCATCTGATGTAGCTTCCAACCCATGGAAGCAGCTAGTGAAATGATAGATCGGATGGAGGTGTATCGGGTTACTCGTGAAAAAATCTCGTCATAGTCCACTCCCTCTATTTTTGAAAACCCTCTGGCCACAAATCTTGCTTTGTATTTTTCGATGTTTCCATTAGCAAGATGATTTATTTTATAAATCCATTTGGAAGTCACTACAGACTTTCCCTTTGGTCTTGGAACAACATCACATACATCATTTTTTAATATAGATTGGTATTCTTCGGTCATGGCATCTTGCCATACTTGTTCACTTAAAGATTCTCCATGACAAGATGGCTCTGAGTCAATAATGTGGGTCATGGTTGAAAGGTAGTTTGAGAATATCTTTGGTCTCTTTCTCTCTCGGGTTGTTCCTTGTGGGGATTTATGCCCTTCTACTTCTTGTAGAGTTTGTTGGGCCCAAGAAGGCCTTTTATGTCCAATTGTAATATCTCTGGGTATGTTTCTTGGAGAAACTGAATCGTCTGGAACAATTGGATCAACTGGAGCTATTGGATCATCTGGAATAATATATGTCTCCCTCTGAACTGTTGAAGGGGAAGAAGGCATTGTCTGACTATCAATTTCCATATGAGCTTCTCTAGATTTATGGAAGGCTACTTCTTCTTTAAAAGTAACATCTATGCTTACTTCAATTTGTCTCTGACAAGGAATGTATATTCTATATGCTTTTGAGGATTCATTGTATCCAAAAAATATGCCCTTCCTTCCTGAAGGTTCTAGCTTGGATCTCCTTTATTTGGGCACATGAAGATATATTGGACATCCAAATATTTTGAAGTGTCTAATCTCAGGCTTCACTCCAGTGAAGGATTCTTCTGGAGTAATGTTCTTTAGGATCTGATGAGGGCTTCTATTTTGAACATATATTGTTTTCATACATGCTTATTCCCACAGATTCATAGGTAGACTCTGATCATGTATTATTTCTTTCGTTGCCTCAATGATAGTTCTGTTTTTCCTTTCAGCAACCCCATTTTATTGAGGGTTGTAAGGAACTTTGAACTCCCTCTTGAGTCATGCTTCAATAAAAAAACTGTTGAATTCTTTTGAGGTGTATTCTCCTCCATTATCTGAGCTTAATATTTTGATTTTTCTTCTGGTCTGGTTCTCAATCTGAGCTTTGAATTCTTGAAATTTTTCAAGGACTCCATCCTTGTTCTTTACAAAGTAAATCCAAGTTTTCCTAGAGTGATCGTCTATGAAAAGTACATAGTATAAGTATCCATTTAGAGATGCAACAGTGATTGGCCCACATACATCAAAATGTATCAAGTCCAAGATTTCCTTCGATCTATTGTTACTTCTTGAGAAGGATCCTTTAACATTTTTTGCAAGGGCACAACCTTTGCTAACACCTTTATGCTAAATTTGTATTTCTGGTATACATGTCACCATTTTACCTAGAGCTAGAAGAGATCTATAATGAATGTGAGAAAGTATTATATGTCATAGCTCACTCAAGATGATAGTGTCATGTAATAAGGCTTGGACTAGTTTGATGGTTAATCTGTACAAGTTGTTTTCTTGGACACCAATTACCTTGGCAGAACTTATAATATGACAGTATTTATGTCATGCAAGAAATCTTCCTTCTAAGAAGGTAATCTTATAGCCTTTGTATTCCAAAGAAGAAATAGAGACAAGGTTCCTCTACATTCCGGGTACATATAGTACTTCTTCTAATTGAATCTGCATATCTTAATCTAGTTGGAAGGTAGAAGTTCCAACTCCTCTCACATTATATCTGGCATCATCTCCAAGAACATGTGGATGTGTCTCATTCTCAACGAAATATGTTAGGTGATTTCTAAGACTGTTCATGTGTCTGGAGGAACCACTATCAATTAACCAAGGATTATCATTGGTAGGGACCATACCTGAGAGTGTTGAGATGTTTATGTCTTCATTTCTTTGAGGTCTTGTCTTCTTGGAACTAAGTTTTCTTGAATCATCAAGCTTGCCTCCCATCATGATTTTTCTCATTTTGGATTCTTCACAAACCCTTGTAAACTAGACTAGAAAACCTAACGGCTAAGCTAGGCTAGCACTTTTAGGTTTTTTTGGACTTATGATTGCCAAAAATAATCCTTTGAGAAATATGATAGCCCTGGTAAGATGAAGAGCTTCTCCAAAGAGTTGCAGAAACACAATTCTGAAATTTTCTGCAGAAATTAGTGAAATCCTAGAAACCCTAGGGCCAAAAAGTCAAAATGCTTGGAATTGCAAGTTGATACTTGTTGGAGGTGCGTTGAAGGAGTTTGTACACACTTATGTCCTTTTTATCCCCAGCATCCAAGTTTCAAGTGTTGAAAACCCTCATAAGAGTAGGTCGTACGGATTTTCTGGACACCCTAGGATGGTCATAAGGTTTCTACAGAAGAGAGAGAGGATGGTTGAAATATGTTTTGTGCAATGGGTTCTTCAAGACCTATGCTCTGATACCATGTTGATTTTTCTATGAGAAAGGTTAAGCATGAATTTCATTCTATTTTATCATTTGACTTAACCATAACCAATAATGTTGCAGCAACCAAGATCACAAGAAGAAACATCATGCACAAGAACACAAGAAGTATCCTGGGAAACCCTTCTCAACAAGGGAAGAAAACCCAACCAAAATCCTTTGCTATATTCTTAAAGATAAATACCTTCACCACCAATAAAACCTAGCACACAAGAGGGTGCTCAAACCCTAGAAGACTAGCGCCCAAGAGAGGTGCACACTTTTCCCAAGAAAGTGTACTTGCTAAAATTTCCAAACTCACATGAAAGATATGATTCCACAATGGGGAATCTACCTTTACTTATATTAGACTTGAACTATCAACAGAAGTGTCTATTGGAACAATAGGGTCAACCCCTCTAAGTCACAGTATAATTAATAATAACTAGATTAATTATATTTTACATTAATTATCAATTACATTAAGGTGGGGCCGACCTGTACCCTTTACATTACAATTAGGGTTATAGGCAGGTCTGACTCTTGAACAATATAGCAAAGGATCTCATACACCCACTAGTTCTCAGCCACTAGGGACACTTCCTATGGGGATGTCCATATCTCTGGCTCACTGCATTAAACAGAAGAACCACTTCTTCATTAGTGCTCAACCACTAGGATCACGTTCACCTGTGCTCGTCCACATGCACGTCCACTTAAAAGATCTTATTTCTCATTACATTACATAGGAGATTCATCTGGAGTTTCTCATCAACTCTCTTCTTAGAGGAGGCTAATACATCGTCGTCATCTCTGTCTGATGACGATGCACCCAACACTTTGGGATTTCACACGTTCACCTTGTGCTCAGCCACATGCACGTCCAACTCTGCAGATCTCCTTTCTCACTGTGTTACACAAGAGAATCATCTGGAGTTCTTCTCAATTCTCTGTAAGGAGGAGGCCATCTCTACGTTCCAACACTATCTCAGGTAGGAAACACACACCCCTCTCAGGGGCTCTTTCTCAGGTTTGTATTCTGGATAATGTCTCACGTAGCTACAATAATCAACATAGATATGGGTGAAGAAACTATTAAAAAGGTAAAACATTGGGTTAAGAGATCCATATCTCTGCATAGGAAAATGAAGAATGTGTACAAGATGAATAGAGATCATCAAGTTGAAAACAAGAAGTTAACGGAGGAAGTGCGGCAGTTGAAAGAACAAAATGAAAAACAAAACCTGGACATGTTGGCATGAGTGGCCACTAGGAGAAGAAGATGAGGCATCATCTCTGCATCAAAATTATTAGTTTTTCTATGGACTTTATATATGCATGCTTACAACCCTAAGGAGAATTTTTACACTTTGTTTCTATTATTATGCTCATATGATATTTTTTGCAAGTCACTTTTGTGATTTAAAGGTTATAGCAGGCATCATTAAAGGTTTGAAGGAATTTTGCACAGTTTTGACATTAGATGACAATTATTGAGAGGAAAGTGACACCTACGAGAAAATTTGCAGTGCATGTTATTGAAGGTGATGTGATCTGCTAAAACCAGAACAATTTTAAGCATATGCGTTGTGAACCCAACAACTATTTGGATTTCGATATGTAGGAGGGATGCGACCTGTCAGATAAGTTTTGAGTTACTTCTCAAGCATCAGTTAGGCATCAAGGGACAACTGTGCCTCAGATTTAGCTTCATTTAATCTACATGTAACGAGTTGGTTGCAGTTGCATTCAATGTTTCCAACAGCTTCTTGGAATATAGCATTTTGTTAGATTTTATGTTGATTGCTCATTGTCACGCCTCTCTAAGGTGCATGATCCTATGTAGGAGCTAGTTGGAGAGTTCTAGGAATATTTTTGAATGTAATTTTTTATTTAAAGTATAATTTAATTCCATTAGAGGGTTTGAATGGTGATATATTGAGACTCATATATTTACTCTTAGTTGTAACAAAGTTTCCAGACTATATGTATCAAAATTAAGAATCTTGAATAGTTAACTATCAGTTTTTTATCCTTCTGTCATATCTTTGTTTCAATATTAATTTGATGCTAGCTATTGATGAAGGTTTCATCCTAATACTTGGTCCTTAATGCAGTGAATGATTTATTGTTTGTTACTAATGCAAGTGTTATCAAAGTACTCTCTTCTTGATTAGGAGGTTCCTATTTGATGATATTTCTACTATATGTGTTTTAGAATTTCCTGATGTAACCTAATGCATGTATTTCACATTTTCTGCTAAGTCTTCCATCTTTCCATTTGATATTCTAAATGTTGGTTTGAGACTATTCAATCCTTGTTTGTTGGTGTATATTTTTTGGAGGTTTTGTGTTGATATTTTAAATTGAGCTTTTCACCCATTCGCTACACATTGAAATAAACTTCTATCTTTAACAAATCTACAATTTTTCTTATGGTATTAGGATCACACCTATAGCAGTCTAGGTGAGACTTCTAGTACTAACAATCTACACAAGAAGAAAATATAACAATCAACAAACAATTATAAACAAATAAAATCCTCCACAAATAAAAGGGGTAGTAAGCATTTTTTTTGTTTTTTTCACCTTCAACATCGTTTTCCATACATCACACTTTTTGTTTCATTATCCATAAATATCCCTTGTTTTTCATCTCATTTATAACACTTTACATTCCCATGATTTCATTTGTTTAAGAAAAAAAATAAACCTACAGGATGACTCTACAGGTTCCTACAGGTTCATTTTCACAAATAAAATTTATCTTCTTTTTTTAACAAGACCAACATCAACAATATCATTGCTAGCATCGGCACCATTCCAATCATTATCAACAATTTTAGCATCAAATACAAACATCGAGATAAAAAAATTACTTTTCTACAAGATACCATGTATCCTATAGAAAGCATTACAACATGCATAAGTACAGTTCTACAAGATCCCCTATTTCGTGTAGAACTAATTCCAACCACGATAACAAAATATTTTTATAGAATTCCATGGAATTCTTCAATATTGTCAGCAAGAGCCCACAAGCACATGAACAAAAAAGAATTCCACATCCAACCCACAAGAATTTTGCAACTATCACGCCACTCAAGCGACTTGAATATACAAACATAACAAAGGTAACACAGGTATCACATTAATCTCCATTATTAAACATTCGTTAAGCTTCATACAAATATATATGCATGCATATTTAATATGGTCAAACCTTTATAAAGTGTATCATGGTGATGAGAATGAGGGTGTTCAACTATCACATCAAAAAGGGGGCGTGGCCATAATTCGTGTTAAGGTTTGATTAACACATTAAGTTAAGTGAGTTAAGTGGATATTCATTTCAAAAAACATTGAAGACTAAAAAGACACGAATTTATGAGTACTACAGCCATCACGTTGATATATGGGATAAAATAGTGGTTCAAACCCAAATTTTGGGCACAAGTTAAAGTAAATGGGCAATTGGAGCACCATTTCGAATTGTTGAGAGAAAGTGGGTGATTTCGAACTATGCTAAGAAGGAGAGACGAGATCGTAGGTCAGAGAGACAAGCAAAGAATTCAACCAAGTAATAAATAGTTCAAGGAGCAGGGTCGCTACATGTAGCCATTAAACCCTCATTTCCAAAGGAATCATTCTCCACTATTTAAAACCCTCTCAACTACTATTAGATTTTTTATATTTTAAAAACATATGGTCGAAAATCACCATTTCTAGGGTTTGCATGATTTTTTTAGCAAGGACCCACAATCCTATAGAAACCAATCTACACAGTCCTATAGAAACCAATTAAAACATTTCCCATAGAACCAGTATGCACAGTTCATGTAGGAACGATCGTGGAAATACCATCTCACCCTTGATTTTCTTAATACCTTAAAGAATCCCTCAAATTTTTCCAATAGATTTCTACTGCGATTTTCTAACTACCATAGTTGCCTAAAGAAAGCCTTGAAATGTAATTTTCTCTTAACAATTCATCTATAGGAAAATAATAACCAAAATTTTATTTTTAAAACCCTTCTCCCCTAAAACAATCCTTGAAAATTTAACTCATAAGCATCAATGAGTAACTATGGGAGCAAGATTTAACAAGAGAGAGCCAACTGAACCCTCTAGGATATATGATAATGCGGATATTTTGGAAATTTTTTAGAAAAGTAACTCATTGGGGTATTTTGAAAGGCCTAGGGAGTATGATGATGAAGTGGCCATGGAATTTTCATTAAAATTTTGGAATATCCAGGAGCAGGAGTATGTGTCAACAGTAAGAGGGTTGATAATCAGAGTCAATGAAGCATCCATCAACAAAGTGTCTATTTTTCCCATGGGTATTCCTTGGGACAAAGACGAGAGACAAGAAACCATCAATGCCAAAAATGCATTCTTTCACCCAAATGAAAAACCTCATAAAGAAAAAATTGGTATTAAGAGAGAAAGTTTTGCCCATCCTTGGCTAGAAGTGGCCTACCACATAATCAAGTATGTCACATGTGAAGGAAGAATGAGTGTTGTATATGCCTATCACTTCATGCTTCTACATTAGCTCAAACATTTCCCCAATCAAGAACCAGACAAGAGCTTGCGTTTACCGTAATTCATCCTACAATCATTGAAGGAAATTAACACAAAAATGAAAAAGGGAAAACAATAATTCTTGGCACATCATGGGCTTATCAAATCGATAGTCTCATATGACCTAAGGAGTTCAAAACATGGGATTTTATGTGAATACTTTGTATATATGGATCAACATTCATTTGAAAAATCACATGAAGAGACGAGTGAAGAAGAAAATAAGAAGGGTAATACACCTAAAAACATAACCAGACCCAAATTGTCAAAACAACAAAAGAAGAAAAATAAGAAGATGAATGAAGAAGACAAAGACGTGATTAATGATTTAACTGCATTAAGGAACCACTCTGTCAACCCCCTAAAAATCACAAGTGTTGAATGGGTTCAGCCTAGAAGAAGAAGATATAACATGATTGAAAGGAGTCAAAAGAAGAACAGTCCAACACTAGTTACTCCACTCAACACTAACACCCAAGTGGAAGAAGTAAAAACTTCCCCTAGTCCATGGGGATCAAAATAATCTAAAGGGAAATCACCTCAAAGGAAGGAAATAGTAACTCCACTTCCCACAGAAGGGACCTCCAAAACAAAGACTCGTGTAGAGAAACTTCTCTATGCCACCTTGTTGGAGTTAGAAAAGGCCAAAGTTGATGCTATCAAGTGAAAGTGAATGGTAGAGGATAACAAAGGAAAACATAAAGAAGAGGCCCCTCAAGAATCCTCTCAAGAATTGGAGATACAACTCCAACATATGCAAGATAATTTTCAAATCATGACAATGCAAAAAGTTGAGTACAACCAGAAGTTAGAAGTGGAAAACTAGAAGCTACAACATCAATTGGATAAGGAAAAAAGAGGGTTGGTTGATAAGAATGAACGTATAGAGATCATGGGGGATGCAGTAAAGACAATAGCCAAAGTTTCCTTGGAGATGTTAGAGTTAAAACAACTTGATAGGATATATACATTGTTCCTAAATGAGAAATGGCAGAAAAATTAGAATGAACATTTGGCTCAGTTAGTGAAATTCAACCTTGAAACTCCCAAGGACTTCTTGGATGCATACCAGGGCTACAACATGGAGGAAAGGGTCATGATGTGTGAGTTTTACTTACACAACATCGTCCTTCCACACCCCTACAATTGGAATCCAAATCCATATGTGGGGGATGTATAGATGATGGCCTTTGCATCACATCTAAGGCATGAAGAGATGAGGGAATATGAATTAAATAAATACAAAGAATAAGAACTGCAGACCGCCTTGTGTATTAGAGCTGACGAAACTAGACCAGGGTATGTTATAACCAACCATCACAACCTATCTTTAGATAAATACGGAGCTCCATTTTGGAAAACCAAACATAGATAAGAAATGGCCCACTTGGATGAATCATTGAGACTTTTGGGGGATGAGGTACCAGAAGCTTTCCACAAGAGGTGGCACTCCTTTCCTCATAACTTGCATATTAGAGAGCCTCATTCTCCCAATGCCCTACAACTTGATCTCCTAAGAACCCCCTAGTAAAAAGAGGAACTAAGGAATATGAGAATAAGTTGGATTGGGCTGAGGATGAATCCCCCACTCCTTCTTCCTATAGCACCAATGGTTAACCTTAAAAAATAAATGGAAGAAGAGGAGTGGGCCAAGATAATAACAAACAAAGGGTATCATGATCAACAAGCCATCACAATATATGTGGCATGGCACTTAAGCATGGATTTATTGAACAAAAGATTAATGCATAGCAATAGAATGTTGTATAAAAACATCAAGAAACAATACAACAACCCAGCAGTGGGCAGGAACCTAGTGGGAAACAACAACAATAGTAAGAACATAGGAACAAAGTTTTGTTGCATAAGGGTGTGCAAAGTTTCAATTGGGGGGTGATGATGAGAAAAATTATTGCTAACTCAAAGGATCATCATAGGCACATTTTTCCACCATTGTTCATCCATATGGATGTTGATGGCCTCCCACCTATTCCATCTGGCTCATTTTAGCAATTTTCCAATTTGGTAGGTTTTTCCTAGTTTTTGGGTCTATGACTTTTGGGGTCGTTTTGAGGCCCTAAACAAAATTTTTAGGGATAATCATAGTTATACTATAGATAGATTCAATTACTATGGAAACATGTGTAGTCCTTGGATATACCTTTCCAACAGGCTATCATGCGCCTAAAACGGATATCGTATGAAAAAGTTACAACCTCGGGAAGTTGATGTAATAGCTTACCCCAAAGGGGCCCACATGATTTTTGGCGCTTCATCTCATAGGGTTAGGTTTATGGATGTCTACGGTTTTGGAATTCTTGTTTATTGTAAAAATTCTTGGAGAGCATCATTGTAACCATCTTCTTGCGAATGAGCGCAACCGTCACATCTCTTCTCAGAGATAAGCCGCCACCATTCTAGCAAGCTTGTTTTCCGCTGCATTTTACAGTTTCA
>SNQJ01S0155208.1:29081-45980 GCA_010110895.2 Picea sitchensis
CACTCTGTCAACCCCCTAAAAATCACAAGTGTTGAATGGGTTCAGCCTAGAAGAAGAAGATATAACATGATTGAAAGGAGTCAAAAGAAGAACAGTCCAACACTAGTTACTCCACTCAACACTAACACCCAAGTGGAAGAAGTAAAAACTTCCCCTAGTCCATGGGGATCAAAATAATCTAAAGGGAAATCACCTCAAAGGAAGGAAATAGTAACTCCACTTCCCACAGAAGGGACCTCCAAAACAAAGACTCGTGTAGAGAAACTTCTCTATGCCACCTTGTTGGAGTTAGAAAAGGCCAAAGTTGATGCTATCAAGTGAAAGTGAATGGTAGAGGATAACAAAGGAAAACATAAAGAAGAGGCCCCTCAAGAATCCTCTCAAGAATTGGAGATACAACTCCAACATATGCAAGATAATTTTCAAATCATGACAATGCAAAAAGTTGAGTACAACCAGAAGTTAGAAGTGGAAAACTAGAAGCTACAACATCAATTGGATAAGGAAAAAAGAGGGTTGGTTGATAAGAATGAACGTATAGAGATCATGGGGGATGCAGTAAAGACAATAGCCAAAGTTTCCTTGGAGATGTTAGAGTTAAAACAACTTGATAGGATATATACATTGTTCCTAAATGAGAAATGGCAGAAAAATTAGAATGAACATTTGGCTCAGTTAGTGAAATTCAACCTTGAAACTCCCAAGGACTTCTTGGATGCATACCAGGGCTACAACATGGAGGAAAGGGTCATGATGTGTGAGTTTTACTTACACAACATCGTCCTTCCACACCCCTACAATTGGAATCCAAATCCATATGTGGGGGATGTATAGATGATGGCCTTTGCATCACATCTAAGGCATGAAGAGATGAGGGAATATGAATTAAATAAATACAAAGAATAAGAACTGCAGACCGCCTTGTGTATTAGAGCTGACGAAACTAGACCAGGGTATGTTATAACCAACCATCACAACCTATCTTTAGATAAATACGGAGCTCCATTTTGGAAAACCAAACATAGATAAGAAATGGCCCACTTGGATGAATCATTGAGACTTTTGGGGGATGAGGTACCAGAAGCTTTCCACAAGAGGTGGCACTCCTTTCCTCATAACTTGCATATTAGAGAGCCTCATTCTCCCAATGCCCTACAACTTGATCTCCTAAGAACCCCCTAGTAAAAAGAGGAACTAAGGAATATGAGAATAAGTTGGATTGGGCTGAGGATGAATCCCCCACTCCTTCTTCCTATAGCACCAATGGTTAACCTTAAAAAATAAATGGAAGAAGAGGAGTGGGCCAAGATAATAACAAACAAAGGGTATCATGATCAACAAGCCATCACAATATATGTGGCATGGCACTTAAGCATGGATTTATTGAACAAAAGATTAATGCATAGCAATAGAATGTTGTATAAAAACATCAAGAAACAATACAACAACCCAGCAGTGGGCAGGAACCTAGTGGGAAACAACAACAATAGTAAGAACATAGGAACAAAGTTTTGTTGCATAAGGGTGTGCAAAGTTTCAATTGGGGGGTGATGATGAGAAAAATTATTGCTAACTCAAAGGATCATCATAGGCACATTTTTCCACCATTGTTCATCCATATGGATGTTGATGGCCTCCCACCTATTCCATCTGGCTCATTTTAGCAATTTTCCAATTTGGTAGGTTTTTCCTAGTTTTTGGGTCTATGACTTTTGGGGTCGTTTTGAGGCCCTAAACAAAATTTTTAGGGATAATCATAGTTATACTATAGATAGATTCAATTACTATGGAAACATGTGTAGTCCTTGGATATACCTTTCCAACAGGCTATCATGCGCCTAAAACGGATATCGTATGAAAAAGTTACAACCTCGGGAAGTTGATGTAATAGCTTACCCCAAAGGGGCCCACATGATTTTTGGCGCTTCATCTCATAGGGTTAGGTTTATGGATGTCTACGGTTTTGGAATTCTTGTTTATTGTAAAAATTCTTGGAGAGCATCATTGTAACCATCTTCTTGCGAATGAGCGCAACCGTCACATCTCTTCTCAGAGATAAGCCGCCACCATTCTAGCAAGCTTGTTTTCCGCTGCATTTTACAGTTTCATCACATTTTCTTATTGAATAGAAACTGATTTTACTGTATCTATGTTATTGTATCTCTTTTATTCTTATGTATTTGTGTTGAGAATAATAATAATAATTTGTATTCATTTTTCTTCTGCTCATAAAATCTAGATCAATGGTATCAGAGCAGTATGCTCCTTGTCATTCTTAATGCATGTCCCCAACGAGGTCAGGGTACAAAGAATTGGGTCTCGAACTTGCTTCTCTTGAGGAAAAAATATCTCACACGCCAAGGCAACCTCTCATGGTGGGAGAAAATAAAGACGACGAGACATTAGATCCATTCAAAATGTTTCTCAAGGAAGACCTCATGCAACAGAGGAATGAAATGATGGATAGTTTTGTGTAAATCCTTCGGCAACTAAAAACAGGTGATGCATATTCCTCGAATGGAGGTGTCGCCCCCTTCAAGCTAAAAATCAACTTTGATATTCCCATATTTGAAGGTCGGATAGGCGCAAATGTTGTAGAAAAATAGTTAAATCTGCTAGACGGGTATTTTTCTGTCCATAACTTTTCGAACATAGAAAATATTATGTTTGCGCTCATCAAAGTCATCCCCCGTGTCAAATATTGGTGGGAGACTTTCTGTGAGAAAAAGGAAATAGAGGAACCCTCATTATTTACAGTCACAGTCACCCGGGAGTTCTTCAGGGACACTATCAAGGAGCAATACTACCCTGACGAAATTTATGATAGCATGTATACAAAATGGACCACACTATGACAAGAAAGAGATGAAGCAATGCCAAAGTTCACAAATATCTTCCATACCTTGTGCACCAAGCTAAGGATCAAATATTCTGAGCGATACCTGGTGCTCAAGTACCACGGTGGTCTGCATAGATACATCCATGCCGAAATGGAGTTTTTAGACATCTCTTCCTTGGGCTCGGCCTATCGATATGTCGTCAAAATCGAGCAGAAGCTTAAACAAAAGATGAGGAAATTTGGGTCAGGGAACCCCTCACATTAGAAACAACTAAAGGGAAGCCCCAACCTGCAGAACAAAGGACAAAACAAATATGGACAGCCTTAGGACAACCAGTCTAGGCCGCAAGCAAATAAAGACACCATAAAGACAAAGAAAGATACCAGGAAGTGGTGCGACTTCCATAAGATCCTCTGGCATAACATTGTTGATTTTCACTCCAAGCAATCGTAGGTGGCTGAGGTGAAAGCATATGAATCAGATGCAGGTTTCGACTCTGAGTCATAACTAGAAAGGGGGAGAGGGATCATTGACGTGGAACCTAGTTCCACTATTGCTACCACTAAGGTCCAGCCCAGTGAACCAGACGAGCTAGAAAAAGGAGAGCGCCTCTTTCATTCATATATGTGGGTAAAAGACACCCCACTGCACTTTATCGTTGATAGCGGTAGCTAGAAGAACCTCATCTCATAATAGTTCATCAAGTTGCTAGCCCTGCTGACAACACTACACCCGCAACCATACACCATTGGATGGCTCCGCCAAGGAAGTGATCTTCACATCAGCCAATAGTGTCACATGTCGTACGACACCAAACCCTTCAAAGATGAGGTATTGTGTGATATTTATCCTCTCGAAGTTTGTAATGTTCTTTCGGGCCAACCTTATTTATGGAAACATCATGTTGTATATGAGTCTAGGCCTCGCAGTGTTATTATTACTTTGAACATGAAATTAAACAAGATACTCGAGGCAGCCCCACCTAGTGCTATTTCCTTGATCTCTAGAAAGCAGTGCAAGAAGGTCATCTCTCATACCGGTAGTTTGTCTTCTTCGTGATTCTCTCTTAGAGTGAGTGAAAGATTGTAGCCACATCCAGGGCCTCCATGGCCAACCTCTCCACACAGCAGAAGAAGGTGGACAAGGTTGTGCATAATACAAATATATCTTCTCCTCACCTACCAGGGTACCTCTTCATTGTCAAGTCAAGCATCCCATCGATCTGAACCCCGACACATCGCTACCCAATGGGCCAGTCTACCATCGTTATCTGTTACAAAATGAGGAGATCAAGCAACAGATCTAAGAACTGCTCCACAAGGGGTGCATCTATCCCATCTCATCGCCTTGTGGGAGCCCAATCGTGTTGGTGCAGAAGAAAGATGTGACCTGGCGACTATGCATTGATTACCAGACCCTAAATAAATCCACAGTCAAAACCGTTACTTGATTCCCAGAATTGACGATCTCCTTGATCAACTCAAGGGGGGGAAATACTTCAATAAGATTGATTTAAAGTCTGGCTACCACCAGCTCCCCATAAAACAAAAAAATGTATGGAAGACTGCCTTCAAGTCAAAAGAAGGTATTTTTGAATGGTTTTTCATGCCCTTTGGTTTGACAAATGCTCCAGCATCTTTCATGAGGATGATGGACAATATCATGTGACCTTTCACGAATACTTTGGATGACATCCTCAACTACAACAAGACATGGGTGGAACACTTACAACATATTCAATAGGTTTTGCACACTCTGTGATAGCACAAAATATATTCCAACTCAAAAAAATGATCCTTCGGCATGGCGAGGGTCCAGTACCTAAGCTACATCGTGGATCAACATGGTGTGCATGTGGATCCAGCCAAGATGCAGGTAATCCATGACTAGCCAGCCCCAACCACACTCACTCAGATTCAGAGCTTCTTAGGCCTTGCCAATTTCTATCTCAGGTTCATGTTGGGATTCTACCATATTGCATGGGCCCTCAGCCAAGTAACCAGAGGCGGTGGTAAGGAAAATAATTTTTGGGGTGTGTACCAACAACAAGAATTCAATGATTTAAAGAAGCGCTTGTGTTCAGCCCTAGTAATTTCCTTACCAGACCTGCAACAACCATTTGAGATCGAGACAGATGCTTTGGACTATGTTGTGGGTGCATTTCTCACTCAGAACGACCACCCCATGGCCTATCATAGTGAGACACTGTCAGCTGTTGTATGTAAGTACCCTACTTATGAGAAAGAAATGTACTCCATTATGCAAGCCTACCACCAATGGAGACATTACATTATCGGGAAGGAGACAATCATCCACACGGATCATAAACCACTGCAGTTAATGCAGACATGAGGAAAATTGCAGAATGACCTCCATCAAAAGTGGTCCACATACTTGCAGCAGTTCCACCTCAACATCAAGTATAAAATAGGTAGTACCGACCGAGTTGTTGATTGCCTCAACCGACCTCTAGTCGCGGCACTCACCATGGTGCTAGACTCTTGCGTCCACGAGACCTATGGATGTCCCAAACTCTATGAGATAGACCCTGACTTATCCACTACATACCAAATGTTGGGCACAAACTCAGTTGTCGCTAATTTCCATCTTCAGAATGGGTTATTGTGTCGAATGGGCCATCTCTTTGTTCCATCAAGTGAGTGAGCAAAGCTGATTTGGGAATCCCACTACAGTCGGGTGGCAGGACACTTCGGCGTCGAAAAGACAGTGGTAGTGCTGCAGAAACATTTCTACTGGCCAAAACTTCGACAGGATGTCAACAAGTATATCAGGTCCTACACTGCATGCTCTATTTCCAAATCGACCACTAAGAAACAGGGCTTGTACACCCCCTGCCTACTCCTAAAAGGCCATGGGAATCCATCTCAATGGACTACATGTCGTGTCTTACATCCACCATGATGGGAAATGAATGTGTATTTGTGGTTGTTGATCGTTTTTCCAAGATGGCAATCCTGACCGCCTACAAGAAGAGAATCATAGTAGAGGTCACTGCCAAGCTCTTCTTTGAATGAGTCTGGGTACATTTTGGAATCCCACAAACCATTGTCTCATATCAACACATTATGTTCTAGCCTCTGGTCATTGTTGGACACCAAGCTCACCAATTCCACTGCCTTCCACCACCAGAAAGATGGCCAAAATGAGGTCATTAATCGAATGATAGTGCATATCCTACGCATGTACAATTCCAAGCACCCCCGCACATGGGATGAGAGTATTCCCTATGTTCAGCATAGCTAAAACATATCCCTACATATCTCAATCAGTCACAGCCCCTTTCAGGTTGGGTTGGGATTCCAACCATTGGGTCCTATGGATGTTGCACTACCTCTTGCGGCCACCCTAGTTGATTCATCACCTACTCCAACTGAATCTAAAAAAACCTCTCGATTCATTGAGTGGATCCAACACATCCTCCAACAGGTTCAGGATATTTTGTAGAAGTCTAATTCCAAGTACATCCAGTTCCATGATCAACATTAGGTACCACATAAGTTTCAAGTGGGAGACAAAGTGTGGTTACACTTGTAGAAAAAATGCTTTACAGGGCCCCATCGAAATATTTTCCCACTTTGTTACGTACCTTACACCATCACCGAGGTTGTGGGTGACAATTCTTTTGAGCTCAAAATTCCCCCTTTCCTTGGCCTGCACCCAGTGTTCAACATGGATCTCCTTCGGCCATACTTCCCACCATTGTTGGACACCTCAGAGATAGCAGAACAGTTGACACCAACAGAAATCAACCCTAACTACATGAAATAGGCATCCAGTGATAATATTGTGGACACATAGGTCAAGGGAACTCACCAAAAAAGGATCTATATTTACCGAGTTGTCAAAGCAGGGCAGCTCCTGCACCAAGGCAAGTGGCTCACCTGGGGCCAAATTATGCAAAACTTTCCTCATCTTATGGAGGCACTCAATGCAATAGATACCATTGCTTCCTAAGGGGGAATTATTGATCCATATGGATTTCGGTGGCCTCCCACCTATTCCGACTTGCTCATTTTGGAAATTTTCCATTTTGGCATTTTTTTCCTAGTTTTTGGGTACCTGACTTCTTGGGCCGTTTTGAGGCCCTAAACAACGTTTTTAGGGATCGCCATAATTGGTATACTTACAAAGTTAGATTCTGAATGCAACATGTGTATTCCTCGGATATACCTTTCCAACGTGCTATCATGCGCCTAAAACATAGATTGTATGCACAAATTACAACCCCGAGAAGTTGATGTACTAGCTTACCCCAACGGGGCCCACATGACTTTTGGAGATTCATCTCCTAGGGTTAGGTTTTTGGATGTCTAGGGTTTTGGTATTATTTTTATTGTAAAAAGGCTTGGAGAGCCTCATTTTAACCATCTTCTTGCAAATGAGTGCAACTGTCACATCTCTTCTCATAGATAAGCCACCACTATTCTAGCAAGCTTGTTTTCCGCTGCATTTTACAGTTTCAACACATTTTCTTATTGAATAGAAACCAGTTTTATTGTATCTTTGTTATTCTTGTGTCTATGTGTTGAGAGTAATAATAATAATAATCTGTATTCATTTTCGTTCTGCTCATAAAATATGGATCAATGATATGACTAAATATTTTCTTTTGACCATACTTAATAGTAAGCCATGAATATTTTTGCATGTTTCTTAGTGAATAAGTTTTGACGTATAATTTTGTCCATACCATACCTTTTTAATCTAATATATATGATAATGGATATGTGTAGCATCAAAAAGGTTGAAATCCATGAATCAAGCGACCCTAAGGGCACTAAATCCTAGAACCAATGGATTATGTCTCCCTAAGAGCATTGCCATCCAAGAATCAAGGGACCTTGTCCCCACCTACCTCTAGAGTGATCTCAGTTAACTAAAGACCACTCTTGGCCAACAACAATTCAAGATTCATATGAGATTGATTGAAATCCCCTATTTCCCCATTCTTCTCCTCAATCTAAGCAAATAGGTCGAGTTCTCAGGATTATATATAGAACTCTAGCCTAGGGAGGAAAACACGGATTTTTGTTGATATTGTATTGAGATTTTGTTAAGAAGACTTTTTGTTGGATACTTAGATCTTTTTCTCTTGATGTACTGTTAATGTTGATGGAATAAATATGATCATTTTTTCAACTTATTAGAGTTTTCTCAAGGTTCATTGTGCTTCTTGGGTAGGGACCACTCAAAAGGGCTCAAGGACCCTATTGAAATTTCCCTTTTTCTTGCATGATAATTGGTTGTTAGTTATCATTTAATTCCCTATTGAATATTAATATAGTCATGCATGATTAATTTGGATTTATGTCAATTTTTCATTAACTGGTTAGTTTCAGTAGGTATCTTGTAGAAAGAGTCAGCAGCCTATTGGGAAGCTATTGGGTGTCTTATAAAGGCCAGGAGCCTCAATCCCACCTCATTTTATTTTTGTCTATATTTTTTTATGCTTCAGAAGACTCATACTATCTTTTTAGGCTTCTTTTTGTCTTCTTGTAGAAGTTTCATGTAAGTCTGTTACATTTATTGTAGAAACTGTGCAGTTCCTATAGAAACTTCCTGTCGAAATTGCTTTAGCTCTAGATATCAATTTCTCTTAACCTTAATTTCATGAAAGTAGCAATAATATATAAGATGGCATCTGGCTTGCTATTGATTCAAGTTTTAGGCATAAAGTAGCTCATTTAGTCCATGCATTAGTTTAACTTCTTTAACTATTTTTTTTTGCCATACACTAAAATGAATTCATGCTCTGCCTTTAGTTTTCTTTTCTATGGTTTAGTATGCTTTATTTTGTGACATTAGATTAGATGTCCTTTAATTCAATCTATATTAATTATCCTTTCAAGTTGGTGTGCTTTTCATTCAAGAAATAGTTTAAAATTTTCTTTCTGACATCTCAATTTCGTGCACATTTACATGCATTTACACCCTTGATCAGTCTCAGAACTATACTACTATTAGTGCATATTTCATATACATGCACAACATCTCTTAAGTTTGTATGAACCCCGGGTTGACAATTAAAGTAAGAAACCAAGGATGCAGTAGCATTATTGTTGTTAATCCTAGGACCATTAGGTAGTACAAGTGGATCCACTTCTTCACAAACCTCAACTTCTTCTCTAATTGGAAGCATGTACAATCACTTTAATCTCATCATATCAACTACAAATCCTACCAAGATCATCAAACAATATAACTTGTTCAAATTTGAAGAAGATGCAAATGCTACTCTATGGCATGTGTGTTCTCCTCTAGATTTGGCTCTAACCACTACACATATTCCTAAATTCAATGATCATTTTCCTAAGTTTTCTGGTAATGGCACTATTCATCAATGAACATATTATTGTCTTTTCAAATGCATGTCATAATATTGGGGCAAATCAAAATGACACATGCATGAGACTTTTTGTCAACTCATTGGAAGGGAAATTTGTAGCTGAATTTTTTGAACTACCACCCAATATCTTCTCAACTTGGGTTGAATTATCGTGTTGGTTCAAGTCTACATATAGACAACCTCAAAGTTCGGTAAACTTACTTAGAGACTACAATATATTTTTCTATAACAACGGTCAAACTGTTATATCTTTCAATTTGTGTTTCACCAAATTATACAATCGAACTCCGGAAATAATTAGACCTCATAATCAAGTTGCATTAATGCATTATTATAATACCTTTCCTTATACCCATCTTCATAGGCTAAAAGAGAATAACGCTACCAGTTTGTGATCTTCATTACAGACATGTTTAGAATTTGAGGAACATTTGGAAAGAACAGGTCTTCTGGTTGAGGACTTTGTTAAACAAAATGATATGTCAAATGTGTTACATTTGGTACAATATATGAGAAATCAGATGATTACTTTCAAGAGAAAAAGGGTGACTTCTACATATTCTCCAGCTGAAAATTCTTCCCAGGCTTCCTTTAGGAATCGGCCTAATAATCTTTAGTCTAATATTTATCTGCCAAAGGTTATTATTTCTAAAACCTTATGCAATTTTTGTGAAGAAAATCACGATGAGAATACATGTGAGGTCAAAAAGAGTGCAAGGGACCGTATCTTTGAAAAAAGAGATGATACTATTATTTCTTCCTTAGATTTGGCTCCAGAAGAGGATGTTATGTTGATTAATACCTGAAACAAATCTTATGCTAACAAGGACAAGAGTGGTCCTCCCATGACTACTTTTTCTCCAAGCTCATCCTCTCAACAAACCAACTCTCATGTTACGAGGGGTACACAAAGTCAAGAGGTTTCTACCTCTTCTTCTTCATCCAAGTACCATATTTTAAAACAACTGGATACAATAAAAGCAAATCCATATTTATTGGATATGGTCACTGCCCCTGAACAACAAAGACATCTAAAATATTTCATGGAAGGTAATGCTTCTATTATTTCTAGTTTATTTGAAGAGAAAAATGAAGAAGGAATGTACATAAATAAAATAGGTGTATATAATCCTAGGAGTTATGTTAAAAACCCTCCCTTCTATGTATCTATAAAGATAATGGATAAAATTGCTCATTGTTTCCTAATTGATGGCAGATTAGGTCCTAATGCCATGTCTAAGATCATCATGGAAGAGTTAGGTATTTCATGTACAAATGAAAATTTGAAGAGAGTGTTGTCTTACAATAGTCATCAACAAGTTACAATTGGTGAAATCAAGGATGTGACCTTAGTTTTATGTGCTCACCCAAAGATGAGAACCACTTGCAATATTTAATTGATTGGCATGTCAGTCAACAACTATTCCATAATTTTGGGAAGAGACTAGAAAGCATTGATTGGCTGATATATTTCACTGGATGAGACACATATGTCCCTTCCCAATAATGGAAACAACATCATTTTTCTTAGGGAAGGACGAATTTATCCTTACATTGAAAGTCTTCCACAACCACATGTAACTTGTATTGATGAAGACATGGGTGTATACTCCATTTTTCTAGAAGAAGATAATAATTTTGTCTTACCACCTCCAGATCCTGAAGATGGAATGTGGCACATGAATTTTGATGGTGCATGATCAAGTGAGGGTAATGGAGCAGACAATATTGTATTCTCCTATGGAAAAGATTCAATATTTTTCTTACAGATCAGAATTTTCTTGCACTGACAATGTCACATAATTTGAAGTCTTGATCCTTGGAATTGAAAATGCTTTCAATATTGGTTGTTATCATATTATTTTTTGGGGGGATTCTAAACTTGTTGTGAATATATTTAGAATAATTTATACCCCCTCAAACAAGTTTCTTAAAAGGTATACACAGGAAGTATGGTATTTAATCCCAGATCTTTTGTCTTTTAACATCACTCATATCAAGAGAGAATTGAATTCTATGGTTGATAGGATTGTTGTGTTTGCAGCCATACCTACAAGTAATTTACTTCCTCAAAGGCTTGATTGTACATTTATGTCTTTGTATCATCCTCACTTTCTAGATAATGTAGAATCATGACAATTTTTTCCTAATGACAGAAGTATTTGTGCTTTCTTGCAGAATGAGACGATTAAATGAAAGAAAATTGTATCTCTAGAAGATAATAAGTTTTGTAAAGGAATGAATCCTTTAGAGAGATAATTCTCATTCAATGATGTTGGAAGAAAAAAGGATAAGGAAGAAGAGGAGTCAAAAAGAAAAATCGGAAATATTGTTTCGATGAACATTGAAACTCAAGAATACCCAAAGATTTTAAAGATTGAAGCCCAATGTTCAGAAAAAGAAAAAGAAAAATTCATGGATTTATTATGTGAATTTAAAGTTGCCTTTGCTTAGTCATATGAGGATCTTCGTGGTTTGTACCCTAATTTTATTCAACATGCTATTCCTATCAAGGATGAAGCAAAACCGGTAAGGCAAAGACAAAGATATATTAATCATGTCTTAGAAGCTACTACTAGAAAGGAAGTTGAAAAATGTATTAATGTTCGCATTATCTTTCCTGTAAAGTATTCTGAGTGGGTATCCAATCTTGTCCCAGTACGAAAGAAGAATGTTGATATAAAACTATCTGTTGATTTCAATGCATTAAATAGCGAAAGTGTGAAAGATAATTGTCCTCTTCTGAATATGGAACTCATTTTGCAGCAAGTGGAAGGGTCACAAATGATGTCCCTCCTTGATGGTTTTTTAGGTAATAATCAGATTAGAATCAAGAGGGTTGACAAGTACGAAACTATATTCACCACACGGTGGGGCACCTTTTCTTATGAAAGAATGACTTTTGGTCTAATAGATGCAGGTGCTACTTTTCAAAGGGATATGCAAATAGCCTTTGAAAATCTTATTCGTAAAATTATAAAAATCTATCTTGATGATTTAACTGTCTATTCTAAAACCGACAAGATCACTTTGATCATCTAAGAAAAGTTTTCCTACATTGCAAAAAATTTGGAATGTCCTTGAATCCTACGAAATCTATCTTTGGTGTCACTCAAGGTAAACTTCTTAGTCATATTATTTCTGATTTAGGAATTATTATTGACCCTGGGAGGGTTATTGCAATTAAAATATTCAAGCTCCTTCATCTAAGAAATAAATTCAATCTTTTATGGGTAAAATCAATTTTGTTAGAAGATTTATTCTAGATTTTTCTAAAATGGTCAAACCAATACAAAATATACTAAAGAAATATTGATCATTCTCGTGGAATGATGACACTAAAAAGGCTTTCATATAAATCAAGAGAGAAATTAGTTGTGCCCCTGTTTTGGAAGAAACAAATTTTGAAAAAGATTTCATTATTTATACCAATGCCACTGAAGAAGCAATATTTGTTATTCTTCTTCGGAAAGATGATCAAAATAATGACCAACCAAAGCTTATCAGATGATGAATTTAAATACACTTTGATTGAAAAACATACTTAAGCTCTTGTAAAATCTATTGAAAAGTTTCACCATTTTATCTTAAGCAAGCACACTCAGGTAAAAGTCCCTTTTCCTGTAGTATAATTTTAGTTTTCTCAAACACATCTCTCAAGAAATATTGCACACTGACTTGATAAGATACAAGAACATGACTTCAAAATCACAAATTATTATACTATTAAGGGATGAGATCTAGCCTTACACCTGGCTCAGTATTTTGAACCAAGTGCTTCTTCTGAAAATGATGAGGATGTCTTGTCTGCATTTTTTCTTGTTGAACATGATAATATTGATTTAGCAAAACATCCTTGGTATCGGGATATAATCTATTATTTTCAATTTCAAAAATGTCCTGATAATCTTGAGTACCATGAACATAGGAGGATTCGTCTTGAAGCCCCCAAATATATAATATTGGGAACGTCTCTTTTCTGCATAACTATTGACGGATTGTTATTATGTTGTGTAGATGATACAACATCCCAAAACATCTTAAACGAAATCCATGGGTCAGAAGATCCAGGTATTTACATTGGTGGTCATTTTGTTGTCAAAGCCAATGCACATAAGATTTTAAGAACTGGTTATTATTGGCCTTCAATTTTCAAAGATTCTTATAAATTTGCACAAGCTTGTATTGATTTCCAAAAGTTTGCTAGAAAAGAAAATTTCTATACCATCCCCTTGCAATTACTCCTTCCTAATTTTCCATTTTCTAAGTGGGGATTAGATTTCATCGGTCCTATTAATCCTTCATCTTCTTCCAGTCATATTTTTATTTTGACAACAATGGACTACTTCACTAAGTGGACTGAAGTTGCACCACTCAAGCATGCACAAGATGATAGGTAATTTCATTCTTGGAATCTAATATATTTTCTTTTTTTGGTCTTCTGATAGAAATCATCTCTAATAATGGGCCAACATTCATATCTACAAAGTTTACCCAATTTCTAAATAAATTTGGGGTGAAGCATCTTACTTCATCTACATACTATTCGCAAGGGAATGGGCAAGTTGAATCTACAAATAAAAATCTCATCAAAATTTTAAAGAACATTATAAATGATAAACCCTGCTAGTGGCATACATTACTCACTTATGCACTATGGGAAAATAGAACCACTACCAAAACCAGTACTGGCCATACACCCTTCTAACTATAATATGGTCAAGAAGCAATAATGTGTGTGGAACTTGAGTTAACCTCCTTTAGATTAGCATTGCAGGATGAAAAGTTGAAATCTACAGACATCCCTTAGAGGATTAATGTTTTGTTGGTTCTAGAAGAACAAAGGAGCTTCGCTCTTTAAAATATTAAAAAGAGGCAGCGATCTATCAAGAAATATTTTGATAAAAAGGAAAAAACAACTACTTTTGCAGCTAATGAAAAGGTTTTACGTTGGGATTTTTCTCATGCTGACAAAGGAGAGCATACAAATTTTCAGAATTTATGGTTGGGTCCTTATATAATCGCTTATGTTGTTGGAAATAAATCATGTTTATTAAAAGACACAGATGGGATATTGTTTTCATACACGATTAATGTCTTGCATTTGAAACACTATGTTGAACCTGGTTGATTTTTCAATATCTTCGGTGTTTTTTGTACGTTACTTGATTTTTTTGTTTGTATAGTTTTGTTTTCTTTTATCTTTCTTTTTAGTTTTTGAGTTTCTTGTTTTTTATTTTAATTTTGATTTTTGAAGTCGAAACTTGATCAATCAAGTAGCATGTTTGATCATTAGATTGCAAAATTTTCATTACTTTGTTCTGAAAGAATACAAACAACATATTTAAATGAATTATTTTCAATCCACAACATTACTTATGTAGTATTTGTTGAACCTACCATATTGTCTTGCTAAGACTTGATGATTACAGCTTATTTCATTTTTCTTCTTTCCCATTCTACCCTTCATGATTGTTTATTCAAGAGCATATCATAATTTTTTTGTAAAAATTCTAATTGGATTTACCTAAGAAGAAGAAATTACCAGCAAATTTGATTTCATGTTTCAAAGCAAATCCATAAATTATGAGTTCTAGTCAATTAGAAAATTGACTACTCTGCGGAGTTGCCAGATGTTGACTCGAAATCTCGTCACCTATTATGAAAGCATGCAAATGATTGCAAGGCCTATTTATTTATACTATGATATAATATTAATAGGTGGGGTCCCCTAGAAGAAAACTCATAAAATTTATTTCCAAGTATTTCCCACATCATACATACATACATGCATCAAAGGTATTTTGATGAAAGTTTAAAATTCATGATTCTTAACATGATTTGATGGTTGGATGTGCTTTAGTTTGATGCTTAGCAGTAATAGGTGTTTGTCATCCTTCTTCATCTAGTTCACATAGTACTTTTGAAACTTGAAAATTATGTGATCTGCATTATTCTTGATTGCACATATAAAAGAGGTTGGAATCATTCTCATACATGCAAATAAGGATAATTTGTTAATGGGTGGAGGTATGATTGTTTTTACTACATGGTTTCTCATATACAAAACCTTGCCATAAAGCTATGGTGAATTATGTCAATATTTACAAGCCATTTTGGTCTCATATGACAACAAAGATTATGTTATAAAATGATATAAGTTTCAATTTTATTGGTAATAAAGGTTTTAATTAAGTTCATATGAAGTCACACAAATATATTGTCGTTGGTGAAAAGTTCGAGTTATATGGCATATGGTATACATGGTTTAAATTGCAAATGAAATTGGTTAAACCCTAACATATTCATATGATTAACCATTATTATGAAGTGATAATAAATGATAGCCATGATTAAAAGGTTGATATGGTGTGTGGTTATTTGATTACTTGTCATTTGGTTTCAACCTGTGATTGATTAGTGTGGCATATTATGGCTCAAGTGAATGGTTGAGGTGTTATGTGGCATGCATATGGAAATTTGGTTTTGGGCTCGACGTGATGGTTTGGCCATGCAATTAATTTTGCAAGGAAGTGGGTAATTAATCCACAATCCTGCATGTACCATCCTTTGGCCTTGGGCATTGTTTATTTCGTTTGGTAGTTGTTGTGGAGAAGGCAGAATTCGAGCTTGGTGTGGAAGCTCAGCCCTTGGTAGTTCTGGCAATTGTTTTCGCCCATCATCACTGGTATAAAAGTGCCCAAGCTCAGGTATGCAAACATAAACGTGTTAAGAATCACTTGCATATATTTTGCACAGTAATAGTTTATTTATAGCTCTATGCTTGACTATTTGTGGGTATCTTGTTATTTTCCCTTCTTTTTCACTTTGAATGATGTAATGGTTCAAGGGTTTTCTCCAATGGTTTCTCTGCAATGAATCTTTATTCACTCCATGCTTTCACTTTTGATTTTTCTTTTAAAGAAATTATCAGTCTAATTTTTGGAGTAAACATGTTTGAAATTAAGAAGAATGGCAACCTGGGTTCAAGTTCTCATGGTATTTCCTCTGTTGACTAGTATCCCGGTTTGAAATAAGGTTTTGAGATAGGTTGCTTGTGTTGGTTAGTGGTCTTGAGTATTAAACATTTTGAGTGAAAAAGGGTGTATTGACACACAACTATTTTCACCCATCCCTATTCATTTGGCATATTTTTTGGTTGTGAAAGGTGTATGATCAACATCAAAATATTTTGTTGGGTCAAGATGGGATTGTGAACCCATGACCATAATGGGTTTTCAAAATTGATAAATTCTTGCACAGACCATTCATTCCGGGTGTGATCACTATCATGGTTTTATAATGGGTTCTGGTTATTTTAAGTTTCAAATCCATGCACATATTCCAGAATTTTCATATGAATTATGTCAGCAATGACTAGAGTCAACCCTTAGTCCTAGTCGAATTATGAGTTAAACATTTTATGTGAAGTGGTGATGTATAAACATTAGTTTTTGCGGAGACGAAGTCGGGTTTTGAACCCAAGTCTTTATCATTTGATTTGGTATTTCAATGGATGCATATAAGTTATTAATTGTCCTTCCCACCAACAAAGTTTTACTTGATTTGTGTTTCGAACTCATGGCATATGATGACTGTGTGAATTGGTTTTGAAATTTTTGCTAAATGTTGTGCCCTGGTAACTTATACAATCATGAAATAATTTTGTCAACAAGTTTTTAGACATGTGTG
>SNQJ01S0155209.1:0-15269 GCA_010110895.2 Picea sitchensis
TCCAACCTCAAGACCTTGATTTTATTCCCTATTTGGTTCTCCACCCAAGCCTTGAACTCTTGAAACCAACTAAAGACCTCAACCTTGATATTCATGAAGAAGATCTAGGTTTTCCTAGAAAAGTCATCAATGAACATCACATAGTATGACACTCCATGTATTGATGCTATTGACATTGACCCAGTCACATATCCCCTTGGACCTAATATCATTACTTGGAAAATCAACCTTGGCATTCTTTTTAAGTGCACACCCTCTACACACGCCTTGATTCTCAACACTAAACTTTGTAAGACTAGTGACAATATCCCTCATAATTGCTAGTGCCCTATACTGCAAGTGTCCCAATCTCCTATGTCATAGCTCACTTAGGTTATCATTTCCATGTACCAAATCCTGAATAGGATTTCCTATCAACCTATATAAATTATCCTCTCTAACCCCAATGACAACTATTGTGTTAGGGATAGCTCCCTTTGGACTTATGAGTACTTTCCCTCCCTGCAAAGTAACAAAAAAACCCTTTTCCTCCATAATTGAGATTGAGAAAAACATTTTCCTAAGTCCTAGTACATAAAGGATATCCTGGGAATCTTATCTGGATTATATTGAGAACGACATGAAGGTAGATATATAATAAGGAAACACACAGATATATTGCAAGAAACACAGTAATATAGTTAAACTCATATTCTATTAATGATTGTTTGGAATACAAAAATATTGTAAAATGCAAAGCACACAAGCTATCTACAATGGTGGTAGTTTATCCTTGAAGAGAGATATGTATCTTCTACTCTCATTCATAAGAAGTTGATTACAAAGAGGCTGAAAAGGCCTTTTAACATAAGGCATCAATGCAGAAACCCTAAACATTGAAAACCCTAATTCCAAAAGATGAAACACCAAAATGTTTGTGGGCACCGATGTGGTTAGTTGATACATCAACTTCCCAAGGGTGTAATGTTTTCATACAATCTTTGTTTAGGGAAATTAGTATCCCATCGGAAAGGTCTAGCTAAGAAGTACACATTCTAAAAATCCTAGCATATGCCTTTGTGTACTTGCTAGGAGTTGACGTGCCAAAAACGTCATTTAGGGCCTCAAAACGACCCCAAAAGTGTGGGACCCAAAAAACTATAGAAAAACTGCCAAGATGTGGATCCATTTCGAATTAGTGGAAAGGTTGGTGGCCACCAATATCCACCAGGATCATTATCAAAAAATAATCTTGAATTGAGTCGAAACAAAATGCTTTCCCCTCCCTTCATTGTATACGTGGCATCATCACCAAGTTCCACATGGATCCCTACGCCCTTCTCCATAAAACTATTGAATAACTCACATTCTTTTTTCATATGACAATATCCACCATTTTCTAATTACCATGCACTCCTGATGGTTGTGCTGGTGGAAAGGAAAGAAAATAGTGAGAAATCCCTCTCGAACTTCACAACAAACTCATCCAACTAAGTTTCTATAGATGTTTCTACCAGTTGTGGTTTTGTTTGTTTCTTCTTCTCTAGACACTAAGATGCATAATGTCCATTCTTATGACATGTGAATCAATTGATCTTACTCAAGTCCTTCTTCTTTTATGGTTGTGATTTACCTCCTTCATTGTTACCCTTCTTGTTGGGAACCTTTCCTTTTCACTTCTTTGTCTTACTGAAAAGGGATAAGTTCTAATCGCTATCTCCTTTATTTCTTCCTTTAGACTCCTCTCAAGTCTCTTCCAAGACACAATCATCCCATGTCCTTCACCAATTTGGAATATTTTTCTGAGTGCAGACTCCCTTAACAAATGTTTCCCAAGACTTCGGAAAACTAGTCAATGCCACATTTATTAGATCTATGTCATCCACCTTCTCTCCAATTGCTGCAATTTGATAACGTACCTAAGTGATACTCATGAAGTAGCTGATAATATTTTCATATCTAGAAATCAACGTGGATCTGAGTTTATTTTTTAATATCATCTTCCTATTTAAGTTATCACTTTGGAATAAAACCACCAGGGCATAAAACATCTCTTTGGTTGTCTTCTTCTTGGATAAGTGAGGAATCAAGTGATCCTTGACTACATCCAATATTACCCACTGGGATTTTATCTCCTTATTTTGGTGAGCTGTGAAATCTTGTATATATGTTGGTGGAGGAACTACTTAGTCAACAATCTCCTAAAGATTGTATTCCTTCAAAAGAAAAGTAACTCTTTCTTTCCAAGATAGGAATTTGGATGCTCCATCCAATCTATCTTCAACTCTCATAATTTTTGTTGCCATCCCTTAGACCTGATAATCTACTAAGGAAACAACTTGTTGTTGAAATTTCCCCTATATGAACTTGCATGCATGCACTTTGTCAGACCTGTGCAACACGTATGTATGTGCTTCGCTTGACTGTAAGGCGTGTATATGACATTTTCCCTTCTTTTCTCACATGTACATGCTCTACTCTATTGATACTATTATAGCCTTAATTTCTATGCTACAGAGTCATAGGGGCACACAAAAAAATATGAAATCCAAGACATAGCTCTAGGTCAATATTTAGATCATTTTTGTAGGGCGTCTCTAGATACACATGGTCAACAAGCGACATGTCACACATCATATATAGTGGAACTCGTGACACCCTCTATAAACTTCTATATTCATAGAGTTATGAAGAGGCAAGTGAGGGATGAGTTAGTTCTTCATGGAATGAGCCTTGGAAATCACATATTCAACTCTCCATTGATCTCTAGAAGATCTAGAAGCTCTCCCAAGACTCTTCCAAGAGTCTATATAAAGAAGGAAAATATTGAGCATGAGAAGGAAGAATCATTTACAGACCTATGTTGCAAAAATTCATAGGTGCTTTTCCATCTACATCATTTGCAGTTAGGTTTCATAGCTTGGTTGAAGAGATGAGGTAAAGCAAGGAGAAAGGGGAAAAGAGGAATGCATCTACACTAAGATGTAATTGTATAAATGTAATTCCATTTATCAAATTAATAGATCAATGGTTTTACCCTATGAATGTTTGCATTTCATTCATAAATGTTTATATCTAGTTTATTTTATCATAGATTAGGTTAGATCCAAGATAGATCTAGGATTCTAACGTTAATAAGAGAATTAGGAAGGCATTGCTTGTCTCTTGTTTGTAGGGAGAAGGTTGTAGAGGATAGATTTGGAACTTCAGGACTACAACATCCAGGACATGTGAAGGACAACCTTCAGGAAAAGGTATGCTATTCCACCATTTCTTAGTTTAATTGTGAATCCAATTTCTTGAGTCTAAAGGAAAACCATAAAAGTCTAGCCCTATGTCTATCTAGGATCAATAGGAATATCTACTATCCACCCATGATATTGTCTCCATAACATATACATGCATACATCTCTGTATGACTGCAAAAACAAGTTCTACTTATGTATGACCATTCCTATGAAATACGTCCTTCAATTTTTTACTGTTGGTTTATAGATCTGTAGAGATATCCTTGCAAATTTGATAGATCTGATGCAAAATGTCGTGGATACGAATTATGGATCCCTCTCAGAGTGAATTTTGTTATACCATGTTGAATTTCTAATCCCAACACATAGGCATATTTTTTACTAGTGATTTCCTTGCTATAATAAAATTAGTAGCTCAAAAAACAAAATAAACTTGTTGGAATAATCAACTGAAATATATAGTGAAATCAATACTCAAAACCAAATATCATACACAATACACAAATATATATTTCCCTTCAAATCAACTTATCAGTAGAATAATATCAAAGCTTACAAGGGCTCCCTTACGGAGGAAATATCCCACTGAGTAATTTCATAAATATAGAGAAAACCTACAAACCCTAGAAACTCCTTTGTAGTTGTACGATCCTATACTTTCACTTCTCATACGTGTACATGATTGTCCTCATAGTAACCCACATACATAAGCACTTTACTATACTAGAACCTTCATACATACACTTGTCCTCATTGCAAAGTGTGTACATCTCCATACTATTGTTGTGGCTCTGAAATTTGTTGGATCTCCTTATGGCTACCATTCTTCTCACTTCTCCTTGACCTGTATTGATCTCTATATGAAAGTCCTTCTCTACCTATCCAATATTTCCTTGAGAAAGGTTCCTTCTTTTCTCTCACTCTCAATAATGAAAAGTGTATGAAGTGTCTCCTCCTTTACCCTAACCTAGATTTTATAATATTGAGTTATGACCTAATCAAATAACCTAGATCTCCAAAATGATTGGCGATTGAGATTAGATCTCACCTCACTTGGGATCAATGGATAATATTTAATTCACTAATGCTAATAACTTTAGCATTTTTGTTAAACAAAACTCAACTAATTAATAAAATGGCTTTTCTTTAATAATTTCTTTAATTAAAGTAAAATTACTAAGGTGGAGGGTTTTGAATGAAGTTTCTAAATATCCCTAGACATAGACACATTCAAAGTACCACCTATCGATGCTACAAAACATCAACAATTATGACCCTAACATTGTGAAATATTAAAATAATGCACATGATATGGTTATAATAGAACCATAAAATCCTATGCAATCCAAACATAAAGTATGATATTATTTACACAAGTTAAAAATTTCAAAGCATGGTGCTTTCAAAAAAGATTTTGTAAGACTAAAAATATTTCAAAGTGAGAAATGATCAAACATTGGGTGATGAACTTGTGGGTTTTCAAAGAACAAAATAAAGATTATGAAAGAACATAGGGAAGAATGGAAATATGGAAATATGGCACATAACATGAGACAAAAATAATAAAGGAATTACACAATCCTAAACTTTATATACCATAATGCCTATAAAATTTTAAGAATAGAGAAAGCACAACAAGAGACAAGAACTTGACATAAACATTTTTAAGACATATTCAACACATGTATTCATCTCATGACATCAGTTTATAGTACATGTATTTGACCACCTTTAGATTTGGATCTCACCGATAAATCATCATTAGATAGTAGAAAACTTACCTCATCAATAGATAAAGGATGACAACTCATAAGATGGTGATATCAAACTTTGTAATTGTCTAGGGACTCACAATCCCTAGTATTTCCCCCCTTCAATCATAAGTATGAATAATTACATCAGTAAGGAAACATCAACTAGTGCATAAATGTTGATTAAGGTTGGTTGTCATTGGTATCCAACCCTTGAAGAAAGCCCATTAGCACAAAGGTTTAGGTAATGGACCCAATATTGTTGATGTAAATATGACTCATTATTGTTTTTCATGGTTTATAATAAGTAAATATGGATGAACTCCAAAGTAGTCCCCTTATGGTGAAATCCCTCACGGGAAGGCTCTTTGTGGAGTAAGAGAACCATGCTTAATTTTGGAATAATGAGATGAAGGAAAGTGAATTTGTTAGGAAAATATCCTAGATGGATAGTTCTTGTCCTGTCATTTCGGTGGTATGTGGAACATCACATAATTCCCTCAGAGTTAGAGAGTTATGGCCATGAAGTTGGAGACCCAGAGTTTGGGTAATGGACCCAAGTTGTTTGATAGGTATGATATGAGTTATGATATATTTTCAAATAATACTATTCTATATGGATATTATGTCATTTCCATTTTGGTGGTATGTCAAGCGTCACATAACTCCTCACCGGTTTGACAATTATGGCCTTACAGTTGGAGGACCCTCATATGTCATCTAGAAGCCCCAAAAGGTCAATGTAGTGAAAGTAGTTTAAGAGATTTTTAAAATGTAAATAATAAGAAGTGAAGTGATGAGTGTATAATTCAAAGTGAATACAAAATAAGTTATTTCAATAATAAATTTAATGGAGAAATTAGAAGTGGACCCAACCACAAATAAGGAAAGTGGGCCAAGAGTGACCTAGAAGATGTTTTTTTTTAAAGGAAGCTACTTGAGTATAAATGGAGGCAAGGCTCTCTCATTTTGAATCACACTTGAGAATATTGAATATCTATAAGTGTCTAAAGTAACCAAATGATATCTAAACCAAAATTTTGGGTGAGAAGGTTTAGAAAATAAGGCTGAAATGCAAAGGAAGGATAAAATTCTTTTTGATGGTGCTTTCCTAGGTATGTTATTCTGGGTCATCTTGCCATTTTTGATATAACTTTTTTTCTATAATGTGATTCCAGACCGTGAAATTGCTGAAAGTGAGAAAACATATCAAGTATCTATAGTAAACAATTCATCTTTTGGGTTTGTTGTATTTTGGGAGTTACACTCTGTGGAAGTAGGGTTTTTGGCTGAAGTCCGTCCATCCATGTCCGGGCTCCAGTCCATTCCATTCCATCCATCCTCCTTCCATCCATCCTTCCTTCATCCATCCGTCCATCCTCCATTCCATTCCATCCATTCCGTCCCTCCATTCCATCCATCCATTCCATTCCATTCCAGCTCCTTCCGTCCATCCTCCATCCATTCCATTCCTCCGACCTTCCTCCATCCATCCATTCCTTCCATCTCCATCCTTTCCTTCCATCCATTCCATTCCACTCCATCCATCCATTTCCTCCCTTCCACTGTCATCCATCCTTCCATCCATCCGTCCATCCATTCCGTCCATCCATCCATCTGTCCATCCTTTCGGCTCCGCTCCATCCGTCCTTCCTTCCGTCCATTTCCTCCATCCAAGTCCATCCTTCCGTCCATCCATTCCATCCATTTCCATTCCATCCATCCATTCCTCCATCTCCTTCCTCCATTCCATTCCATTCCGTCCATCCATCCATTCCGTCCATCTTTCCATCCATCCTCCATCCTCCTGTCCATCCATCCGTCCTCCATTCCTCCTTCCTCGTCCTTTCCATCCATCCTCCATCCATTCCTTTCCTCCATCCATTCCTCCGTCCATTCCGGTCCATCCGTCCATTCCATTTCCTCCATCAGTCCTTCCGGTCACTCAGGATATTTTTGGACGGTGATTACATACAATGGATTCACATTTAAAACAAATTAATGCTCAAAACAACGATAAAACTCCCTACGAGGCTATGGAAAGACCAACAATTGTGAAGCACTTTAGAGTTTTTTTGGAACCAAATGCTACATCAAAGAGAAGATGGTAGAATGGAAGGTTGTCTCGATGTGGACAAATGTCAGATATATTAGTTACTCAATTACAAGGAAATAATACAAGTGTTACAATCTAGTTAAGCAAGTTGTGGAAAGCATTAACATAACAATTGATGAAAGCAATTACAGTCAAAGGGAAAGAAAAAACAAATCAATGGAAATTAACTTTTTGAAGAGAAGATGAAAATAGAAGAAGAGGGGAGAGATGAAGATGAAGAGAATTTGTAAAGAAGTAGAGAGCAAGTTCATCAAGTATCTCAAAGACACCACAGAAAATGAAATTACAGAAGAATCATCCCTTCATATCAGATTATTGGCTGGAAACAAAAGAATCACGGGGAGTTGAGACTAGAAGAAAAAAACCGTTCACGGAACAAACACACCTAGCACTCTTATACAATTGAACCAAACTATTTTTGAAGAAATAAAGGATGAATTTTGAATAAGGCCATGGATGAAGAGAATTGGATCAAATAGAGAAAAATGACACTTAGGAATTGGTTCCAAGACAAAGAATAAGAATGTGATCACGACACAAAATGGGTTTTTGAGGGAATAAATTGAATGAAGATGGGTGGTTACAAAGGAACAAATCTAGATTGGTATGTAAAGGATATGCAATTGAAGGAATGCGACTTTGAAGAGACATTTTTCCACTGGTTACTTGAATAAGAACAATCTATTTGCTTTTTAGCTTTTACATGCTCAAAAATGTTAAAAGTATATAGGATGGACATAAAATCGACTTTTTTGAATGGGGAACTTGAAAAGAAGTCACATTGAACAAGCGGAAGGATTTCAGGACATGAGAGAACACATTTTATGTGTGTGAATTAAAGAAGACTTTGTATGGTCTAAAAAAGGCCCCTAGAGCATGGTACTCAATAAAATTTGGATAGGTATCTCACAGTAGGAAGGGTTCGAGAGAAGTCTGGAACAACAAGCGTCTACATCAAAGGTAAAATTAGGGTAATATTTTATTAATTGAAGTTTATGTTGATGATATTATTTTTTGAGGTACTGATGATGGCCAGTTAAACTGATTTGCAAAAGACATGTAGGAAGAATTTGAAATGTCGTTACTTGGGAGAACTATCCTTCTTTCAGGACGAGATACGTCAAAGAAACAAAGGAATTTATATTTCTCAAACCAAGTATATGGAGAAATGCTAAAAAGAGGTTCGAGGAATGGAAGATTGCAAACCGGTTATCACTCCATGAACACCATTTGTAAGTTGAAAAGATGATGATTCAAATCCTGGTCGAGAGGCAATATAGGTCAATTATTGGCGACCTACTATATGTGATAGCATCCATACGGATATAATACAAAAGCGGTTAGACCGAGGGTAAGCTTGCGATTTCAAGTAACACCAAAAGAATCACATGTAATGCTTGATGAAGGATCTTAGATATCTCAAAGGAACGCATAAGAGTTTGGATTATGGAATCCAAAAGGAAAAAATCTATCTTGTACCCACCGCGAGATCGAGGATTGGTAGGTTGTATTGATGACCGGCAAGGCACCAGTGGAAGCTGATGTTCTATAGGTGAGTGTTTGGTATCATGGCTAAGAAACAAACAATCATCGATATCTCTATCTGATGAAGAGGCGGTATATTGCGAGCAACAACATGGTACAGGTTCTTTGGACAAACAAACTTTGTGAATGCTCTGAGGTTGAAGTATAGTAGGCCATTCCAATATATTGTGCTAATACAAGTGCTATCAATATCCCAAAAACACAGTGATACTCCAAGATGAAGCACATTCCAATCAAGAATATCACTTTCTGAGCATTTTGCAAAGAACATCATAGTTGAGTATGTGGGCACAAAATAACAAGTGGTAGACATGCTACAAAACCACTTCCATGGGAAACTGAATATCTTAGCCTAAGACTTGGGTTATTTCTACTCAAAATGAATGCTTTTGAATGCTTATCTTATATGTCTTAGATGGCCACGAGGAAGCACCATAAGAAGAAAATCCAATTAGGGGGAGCATCCTTGGATGAAAAGACACCTTTTCCATTGATGAAAAAAAGGGAGATATTTATCATATGCAGGGGATAGAGGCATGGTTCCGGGGGAAGCTGATTTGCTCCAGTGAAAAGGTCGGAGAGCATGGTTCGGGGGAATAAATTTATTAAGATGTGAAGGACAAAGACATGGTTCCGATTAGAACATGAGTGATATGATTTTATTATTATTGCATCAGAGTGTTTACATCAATGCAAAAGGGAATTGTTGGTTAAAGGTTGGTTGTCATTGATGTCGTATGAAGAAAACCCCTTAGCATAAAAGGTTTGAGTAATGGACCCAATATTGTTTTGATGTAAATATGACTCATTTATTGTTTTTCATGGTTGATAAGTAAATATGAATGAACTCAAAATTACATATGGTGAAAACCCTCATGGGAAGATGCTGTACAGATTGAGAACATGCTTAATTGAGAGGTAATGAGATGAAGGAAAGTGAATTTAATGGGAAAATATCCCTATATGGATAGTTACTTTTCATGTCATTTACGGGTGGTATGTGGAGACATCCCGCATAATTCCCTCATGGTTAAGAGAGTTATGGCCATGAGAAGTTGGAGACTGAGTTTAGGTAATGGACCAAGTTTGTTTGATGGTAATGGTATGGGTTATGATATATTTTGAGATAAAACTATAGGATGACACAGTGAATACATTCCATTTTTGGTGGTATTTTTAACGTCACATAACTCCTCAGGTTTGAGATTTATGGCCTTACAGTTGGAGGACCCTCCTTATGTCATCTAGAAAGCTAAAAGGTCAAAGTAATCAAAAGTGGTTTAAAAAGAGATTTTTTAAAAGGTAAATAATAAAATTGAAATTATTAGGTGTATTATAATTCAAAGTGAATACAAAATAAATTATTTCAATAGCTATATTTAATGGAGAGAATTAGAAGTGGACCCAACCCTAAAATAAGAGGAAGTGGGCCAAGTGGGCCAAAATTGACCTAGAGATATTTTTAAAAGGAGCTATAGGAGTGTAAATAAGAGGCAAGGCTATCTCCATTTTGAATCAAACTTGAGCATATTGAATATCTATAAGTTAATGAGTTAACTGGGATATCTAAAACCAAGAAATTGAGGAAGTTTGAAGTAAAGAAGGCCGAAATGAAAGGAGGATAAATTCTTTTGATGGTGCTTTCTCACAAGGTATGCTATTTACATGCCATCTCACCCGATTTTTCACTATAACGTTTTTTATAATGATGGAACCATAGAAATTGCTATGAAATTGAAAACATATTCAAGTATATGTGGTAAAAATCACGACTTGTGGGTCGTTGTATTTTGAGTTACACTCCGTGGAAAATAGGGTTTTGTGGCTAGTCCCGAAACTATACAAAATCAAGTGTTTTAGGTAAAAACATCCTAACTTCTTCATACTTGGATCCAAATTTAGTGAGGACAAATGTGTTGGTTAGGGTACATTAGTTAGTATTATTTAGCAGCAGTTTCAGATCAGTTTATTAAACATTTTGGTCGCGGGGCATGCTCTACAAGGTCACTCTCTAGAATAAGCCATAATTCAACAAGGTATACCATTTTGCTATAACTCTCTCACTACGAGAGGTTCAAAGTAGTGACACTAGGAGGAATTGAATAAAAACACCACTTGAAAGAAAATTGTGTACCGGTTTCATATCTTTATTCATTATAGATTTAAACTTATGATTATTTCAGAGTCCGAGGTTGTTGACTAATGAAAAACTAGTCTTAATGAGACTAAAGAAAAGTTTGATGAAAATGCTAGTCTCTCTTGTTTTAAAAGTTAAGGAAGGTTTTGAGGAATGTGATCATATACACGGGTCTATTACAGTCTAAATGAATTTAGCCTTATTAGAAAATGAGGTTTTGGTTGTGGTACATCTTGAGTATATGGTTGAGACAAGTAGTTGATCAGGTGTTAAGCACCTTATAGAATTGATTACGGTTGAGATGCAGTTGATGCATGAAGTTTGATGTATAGTTTATATTTATTGGTACGTGTTTAAAATGGTATATCTCCCGCGGTGATAGTGGTGGTAGGTTCCATCATTCTACTTCTACTTGAGGTGGCAGGACGGGGCAAGGATGAGTGGTTGTAGCCACCTTCAGTTTATAGCCGGAGAACATAGGGCGTTTAGCCTCCCTTACAGTTTATCCATGAGAGAATTAGGAGTTGGAGCTTCCCTTAGGTTGCTTAACTTGAAACTAGAGGGGTTGGAGCCTCCTTCGATTCGGTGGAAAACAAGAATTTTGTGCTTCGATATGAATGTAATTCTTCAAGACATATAAGAAAAAAGCGTGCAATGGTTTCTCCTGATTTAAGGTTTCCACGTAAAACGGTGTCTGTGTATGTGTGTGATTGTTTTATTTCTTATTGCTCATTATTGGATAATAATTCTACATTGATATAACATTTGAAGAAAAATTATAATTATGTTATTCTTGATTCACTATGTCCCGATTAATCCAACAATAAAACAATATCATCTTCAATCTTCAATCTAAAAATTATGAATTGAGCTTTGATGAATATATGCACGAGAAAACTTGCTAATGGATGATGAATGGTTCATGAAAATTAACTGAAAGTATAAGTGCAGGTGAACAATCGCCATGTATGAACATTCTCTTTGCTTGATCATTTTCCAAGTAATTTAGATAGATGAAACTGACATCTTATGCTAACTTGGTGAAAAAATAGAATCACTCTTCTGTTATTAGTGAACAAATAGGATCAATGAAGTACTCTCTGAATTTATGCATGATTAGGTGTCAAACAACATCCCAATGAATAATTGATGAGCAATGAGAGGATTCTAGATTCCATTATAGAACTTCCTAAATATGTTGATTTGAAGTTGAATTGTAGATGTCTTGTTGAGGAGACTATTGGAGGGGTTATTCAACTCTATTGACTAGACCCAACAATTGACCAGATTAAAAGAGTAGTTGATTAAAAATGTAGTCACACTTGTAAGTCGTTTGATCATTTAGTCAAGTCAATTATTAAGGTAGTTAAAGCAATTGTAACTACCTAGCAACTAAAATATGAGTATAAATATGAGCATGTATGTAACATAGAGCATTTAGATAGATAGTTGTTGTTGTGGTGATATAATATAAAGTTATTACTACTATTCTCCCTAATAATTTTATTCTCTTCCTTATCTCTTCTATGTATGTGTCATACACTATTGTATAATACTTGCATATATCTTTATGTATGGATTACTGGTAACACCTACATACAAACCCCTAAATTACAATAGATACCAATTACTATATTGGAAATTCCCAAATTTTGATTGAATTTTTAATTGATGGGACTTTGAAAATTGAATCCTGACTATCAATCATTGGCATTCCCTATATTGGAGTGTCAGATGAGAATATTGTTGAAGGGACCTAAACTTGAGATTTTGAATTATTTTGTTCTTCAATGGTTCATCACTATATCTAGTGGTTTTTTTTGGTTCACCACTAACCATTTTGACTTGATTAATGTGCTAGTTTTGGTTGACCACTAACCATTTTGATTTCATTAATGTACTCCCCCCTCTTTAGGTGCAATTTAATTCATTTTTTCCTCACCAATGTACTTCCCCTTTTTAATCCAAGAAATTACATCTTTGACTTGTGCTTCAATTTCAAAAAGCATGTACAATTCGACCCCAATCATCGTGACTTAGAATAACTATTTGAAATCCTATTATTTTTATGATTTATCCATGTAAATGTGTCTTTACCCATATATTAACTAGACAATAATATATGAAACTTCTTGACTGTTGATTCCATTTCCAAGAACTTATCCAACCATAATGAATTACTTTGTTTTAGCCTTCTTCTTCTTGCTTTGACATGTCTCTTAATCCTTGATTTGTCTTCACACAATCTTGACTTGTTGATTCCATTTCCAAGAACTTATCCAACCATAATGAATTACTTTGTTTTTAGCCTTCTTCTTCTTGTGACATTCATCTTAATCATGATTTGTCTTCACACAATGATTGGATGCCTAATTTCCTTGAAACATAACAAGCAGGCACAACAAGAGACAAGAACTTGGTATAAAGGGTTTTAATCCATATTTAACACATGTATTCATCTCATGATATCAAATAAATATAGTACGTTTATTTGACCACTTCTAGATTTAGATATTTCTAACAACTCATCATTAGATAATGACAAAACCTCATCAATAGATAACAATGACAACTCATAAGAAGGTGATCTCGAACTTTGTGATTGTCTAGGAACTCATAGTCTAATGAAAAATAGGTATATGTTTAGCTATGCAACCATTTAAATACATCATTGAATTGTCATTAGAGCCTACTATTTGTTTGTCTATCTTGGTTTGTATACACACACACACACACACACATTTATATGTATGTATGTATGTATGTATGTATTAGATTATATAAACACCATAATGCTAAAAAATAAACTAAGATAGACAAACAAATAGTAGGCTCTAATAAAAATTCAATGATGTATTTAAATAGTTTCATAGCTAAACATATACCTATTTTTTGTTAGACTATGAGTTCCTAGACAATCACAAAGTTCGAGATCACCATCTTATGAGTTGTCATCGTTATCTATTGATGAGGTTTTGTCATTATCTAATGATGAGTTGTTAGGAAGATCTAAAACTAGAAGTGGTCAAATAAACGTACTATATTTAGTTGATATCATGAGATGAATACATGTGTTAAATATGGATTAAAACCCTTTATACCAAGTTCTAGTCTCTTGTTGTGCCTGCCTGGTATTTTTCAAGGAAATTAGGCATCCAATCCTTATGTGAAGACAAATCATGATTAAGATGAATTTCACAAGAAGAAGAAGGATAAAAACAAAGTAATTCACTATTGTATAGTACTTGCATATATCTTTATGTATGGATTACTGGTAACACCTACATACAAACCCCTAAATTACAATAGATACCAATTACTATATTGGAAATTCCCAACTTTTGATTGAATTTTAATTGATAGGACTTTGAAAATTGAAGCCTAACTATCATCATTGGCATTCCCCTATATTAGGTGCAAGATGAGAATATTGTTGAAGGGACCTAAACTAGAGATTTTGAATTCTTTTGTTCTTCAATGGTTCATCACTATATCTAGTGGTTTTTTTTGGTTCACCACTAACCATTTTGGAGAGAGATTTGTTGTAGGAGATTGGCAGGGCCGTTGAGGATTCTATCACTTGGGTTTTCATTACAGGGCCTTGGACATCAGATCTAGTGCTTCCAGAGATAGTTTTATGGCTCAAATTATTTCTTGAGCAGTCGGGCGAATTGAAGAGGAGGGCATTTTTGAGATCTAGATCTAGTCCGTTTGGAGGGGTTACACTTCAGATCTGACCCTGAGACTTCATCTATTGACTTGCAGTGTCCTGATCTGTACTTTTGGAGAGTTTCAGAGCATTTGGAGGCCTCCTTCAGCAGGGCCGAATTATCTAGGGCTTCAGTCATCCAGTGGGGCACACCATCCAGTGGGGGATTTCAGATCTACAGAGATTGAGAGCGATCTTGGAGATTCAGGCACCTAGGTTGTTCTTATCATCACCCGATCTATCAGTTGGCATATTTCTTAGGGTGATTGGACACTTTTGGCAGCAGGGCCGAGTTATTGAGGGTCTCAGCCTTCTATTGGAGCATGGCATTCTTTAGCTAGAGAGTTTGACATTCAGATCTGCTTGTATTGATCTTCATTTCTGATTCAACCTTTGGAGGCATCTTTTGTATTAGCGAGAGCATTTTGTAGTAGCTCGTATCTATTGTCTATCTTCTTGGCCATCTGTTGAGCATTCCAGATCGACATCTTCATTGTAGCAGATTTCTCTATTTTATGAATAAAGAAGAATTGAAATGTTTTGGCTTGTCTATCTTATTGCATATGGTTGAGGTATGTTCCATGGTTATCTTTTTCTGTTATTTGCTACATACACACATATAAACACATCTAAAAAGTAGATCAACAAAGTGTTTGATGAAATACATCACTCAGAAAAAGTTTTAAAAAGACACCAAAACAATGATGATCCTTGCATAATGGCTTGGGATCATTACAGTGGTATCAGAGCTTAGATTCCTGCCAGCCAGTGGGAATTATCACAT